>JAPMLY010002345.1:5000-57629 GCA_026401115.1 Tetraselmis chui | reverse complement strand
GATGGGGGAATAGTGCCGTCGGGATGTATGCTTGGGAGGGAGAGAGAGTGGCGGGACTGTATCAGGACTGTGGTGAGGCATGTGTCAGCCCATGAAATGCCGGGAACAAGGCCAGAGACGGGGGGGGGTGTGATGGTGATGGTGTGAAGGTGATTGTCAGGGGGTACGGTTCCAGGAGGTGTGAATGAAAAAATGGGATGGGATACAGGACCGGATTGTGAATGAATGGGATTCTTGGGCAGGTGGAGGATATTCACCCAGAATGAGGAGGGGTCGGTCTCGATCGGGGTTGGGGTGTCCAGCGGTTGGATGGCGTCCGCGAATTGAAGGATGAACTGCGCTTGTTCGGGGAGGTCCTCGAGTCTGCATTGTGGGTGAGTCGAGGGGGCTGATCCGGTTGAGGTGAGAGCCGCTGTGAGGTCGGAAGTGAGGAGGTCCTGTAGGAGGGCGATCACCTCTTGGCCGGTGATACCGGAGAACAGGGGGGATCGGATTTTTACACGACGACCTGAGACTTCAGGAGCTGAGGCGTCGCGGAGGAAGCGAATTTTCTGCTGACTCAGTTGTCGCAATAGTGAAGGGGAGGAGGTGAGAGAGGGGGGCACT
Organism: Tetraselmis chui; assembly: GCA_026401115.1. Taxonomy (NCBI): domain Eukaryota; kingdom Viridiplantae; phylum Chlorophyta; class Chlorodendrophyceae; order Chlorodendrales; family Chlorodendraceae; genus Tetraselmis; species Tetraselmis chui. The sequence continues at coordinate 57,023 of JAPMLY010002345.1, read as the reverse complement.
GGACCGGCCGAATTAAATTCACGCTGGTGTGAAGTTAGTTGGTACAGGAGTCCTACCGTTATACAGGAGGTGGGGATAGCCAGGCAGACCTCCTGGAAGCCCGAATGGAGTTCGACCGGAAGGGGGGTGCGATCGTCGCTTTTCGGGGCTGTCGGGTGGTGTGTGCGAGAGGAGTTCGCTGACCAGCGCGTGTGGTGGACGAGTTCCTTGCCAATTATATTTTTGATGCGGTTGGGGAGATCGGTGAGGTCGTTGACGCATTCGAGGAGCCAGCGACGGGCCACCGAGCAGGCGGATGCGATCGGGTCGGGGTGCGGAGGGTCCGGCATGAAGACTCCATGGAGCCAGAAGCGGGCTATGTGAGGGGGGGTGGAGGAGTACTGGCCTGTAAGGAGGAGAGTGTCGATCGTTCTGGTGGAGAAGTCGTCGGCCTGTCCGGGGTTTTCAGTTGACCGCGGGATGGACAGGACAAGGGGGGTTTGGAGTCCGCGACGGAGTGGGAGGGGGTCCATAGGTGTTCCCAGTATCTGTTGGGGGTGGGGAAGTTGAGAGGTCGAGAGGAACGGGGTCAAGGGGTGACCCGCGAGTTTGTTCCTGGGGTGGTATATGTCCGTGAAGCGGCCGTGGAGCGGGGGATCCCTCACGAGCACCTGTTTGTAGGTGGGGGGGGGGGGGGTGGAGTTTGAAGACATGGTAGTCGAGCAGGATGTCGAGTGTGGAGGATAAGTAGTTGACGTGTGTGTGGCTTTTGGAGTCGAAGGTTGAGAGTAGTGCGCGTGTTGGCGGCACGCGACCAGGCCTGATGGGACCTGGGTTTGATGGATGTTGGCGGCGGACAGTGACGTCCGGACGCTCGGAGGGGCGCGATAGAGCGCGCCGGCCTCTGGGAGAGGAGGGTTTTGTAAGCGATGTGTATCGCGAGGGTTCCGCAGTACTTTGACGGGTACATGTGTGGTTTTCGAAGTGGATGGCGCGATAGCTGTCGGGGGGATGAAATTCAAATCCCTGTGAGCTGCGCCTTTGAGTGTGTACCGTCTGGTGTCGCTACGGATCCACTGACCATTTTGAGCTAGGCTCGGGTGGGGAGAGGTGGATGGTACACGCTGTTCAGCGGCCCTGTCCACCAGTCTTGCGCTCGATGGGAGGCCAGGCCCAGAGCGAAGACGATCGGCGTTGCTCATTCGAGCTACCGATCCATCCCTGTTTTTGAGGTTCAGTAGTACTTTAGTAGTACTTTGGATCTTTTTACTGTCTTTAGTGACGGTAGGATGTGTTTTTTTTTGCTAGGCACCAATTTGGGGTTGGAGTCTGCGGCGGGGTTGTAATAAAACAATTCATGGTTCGAGCCGCGGTCGACTCCTCACCGGACTGTGCGGCCATAAAAAGCGACGCATCCAGCGCGCTCAACGAGTTCTCGCGGCTGAGACATCGGGCCTTGACGCAGCTAGCCTATCCCGCAACACTCGCTCCGAGCTGTCTCTTCCCATACGTTTCGGAGGCGTGGGGGACTCGGTTCCCTTGGCAGATGCGGCCCTTGTCGAATAAGCGGCCAGTTTGGCAGTTGGCTGTGTTATCCTTTTTCTTTTAGCGCAAGATGCTCGCGTGCGCGGGGATTCCCACGACGGAGTTCCGATGGAGTCGACCATTGCTATGACCACAGCGGTGTCCCGAAGGCGTGATACACCGGACCGAGACGACGGCGATAACGAACCCATGTGGTCGCTAGAACTCGCTTCGTCGTGGGCGTGCATAGGTGCCGCATGCGGTTTTCACGCTCTCGCCGAGTCCGAATCCTTGATAACCTTAACCTTAGCGACGCTTCCCCCGAAACGTCCATCGGTGGCTCGCGCAGGCTGCGTAGCCGTAGCCCGATCAAGCAAAGAGCTGATTGCTCGGTCCCTTGATGGCATGCCCTCGCTCGTACCCTTTTTGTGTTAGCCACGTACATTTTTCCAAATTTACAAGCCGGCATCAATGAGCGCGTCAACTTGCTTCGCTTCGCGAAGCTCGCTCCCACGTTTATCAACCGGGCTCGGCCGTAGTCTAGGCGTTTTGCATCTCGTCTCGGCCACGGCGTTCTTGTGTAGCTGGCTTTGAACCCGCCTACTTCGGGTCGCCTAGGCGAGCTCCGTGACAAATTCTATGAGCACTACGACGCACTAAGACGCCGTTTTCCGCGTTGCGGTCTGTCGCATCTTCGGTCTACCGTCATCATGCATCCTCTCCACTCTACGCTCCTCCATTGCTTGTGCTTCTTGCCATCTCTTGGTTCAAGCTATGCGGGGTTGTTAGCACTACCATCCCGTTGCCAAGTGCTTAGGTACAAGGCAAATATATGTCATAATAGTATTTAGTGCTATGCTATTAGCGGTTCCCTATTTCACCGTTAGCGGCGGCCGGCCGGCCCTGCCGCTGCCGCTGCCCTCGCCGGACGCCATCTCTCTCCTTATCACTTCTCTAGTCTCCACACCCAGCCCCCTTGTGGGGCCGGCACGATTCTACGTGTAACCATTTACTTCACTTCCGCAACGTTCACTTGAAGTAGCGAGGATGTAAACTTGCCCACCGCGAAAGGGGGGAGTCAACACGGGCAGCGCCCTTCTATGCTTTTGCGTGCCTACACGCTGTTGAGTCTTGACAGCCGTGCTCCTTCCTCGCCGATCGCTCTCATGCGTCGACTAATTCTCCCGTGGACACTTTTCCCCGTTACATGTCAGACTAGTACATTACGCAGCACATTTGGAACCGCTTCATATCGGCAACTCGCCGGTAGCGGCACGTTCCACTGAGCACTCGTCGTCACACCCACCATCACAACACATGAGTATTAAACCATGTAAACACATTAGTGTGGAAGATAACTCACGCAAACGTAGTTACAGTCACAGTCCCGCACATGGGACAGTTATAGCGACAACCAGCGTACATGCGTGGTTTCGGGACAACAGAAGTGAGAGAGCTGTAGCCTAGCGACAGCTCTGTATCGAGTCAAACAGGTTATCGGTATGTCCCATCTAGACATGTACTAATCATATCTAGAGTAGCTTACAGTAGCTATTTGCAACTAATACGTATGCAGTATTACTTACAACACTCCCCTGAAGGTAGCTACGGGATGAAGCGTTGCATTGGGTCTTGTCCTCCAAGGATCGCACTTCGGTGTCATACCAGTGCAGGTCATGGGAGGGGTTTGGTGAGCATGTCAGCCACCATCTGGTCAGTGGGGAGGTACCTCAACTTGATAGTTCCCTGCTCCACGTGGTCTTTTAGGAAGTGCCACTTCAGGCCGATGTGTTTAGTCTTCTCGTTGACCAAGGCATTCTGGGAGTATGCAATGGCGCTTTGGTTGTCCTCCCAGATGGTGGTGGTTTCGGTGATGGGGGAGTTGAAGATTTCCCCCATGAGTTGTCGGAGGTGGAGTCCCTCCTTGGTGGCGTCAGCCGCTGAGTAGTACTCGGCTTCACACGTGGATTGAGCCACACAAGTCTGTTGTTTGGACTTGTAACTGATTGGCCCGCGTCCGAGGGTGAATAGATAGCCTGAGCGAGACTTGCGGGTGCTGCTATCGTTGGCCCAATCAGCGTCGGCAAAGCTTGTGAGTTAGAGGCTGTGGTCCAGGCCCCCCCCCAACGTCAGGCGCATGTCGATGGTGCCATGAAGATAGCGGAGGACCTTTTTGAGAGCCTGCAAGTGTGCCTCGGAGGGTGAGGCTTGGGCGGAGCCGAGGATGCTCAATGCCGTGGAGACATCGGGGCGTGTACAAACGGCTGCGTACTGGAGGCTGCCAAGAAGGCTGGGGTAGACGTCCTTGGTCACTCCGGTGAGAGAGGGCGAGTTCATGTGCGCGAGGCCGGCGAGAAAGCCCGGGTCCATCGGAAGTGACGACGGCTTAGAGTCGGACATGCCGTACTTGGCGAGTGCGTCGCGCAGGTACTTGGATTGGTCCAGCGAGATTGTGCGCGTGGCGCGATCGCGGGTAATGTGCATGCCGAGGAGTTGGGAGAGGTCGCCTAGGTCCTTGATCTTGAACCGTGTTCCGAGTTGGGCTTTGAACGATGCGAGCCAAGTGGCATCATTGCAGGCCGCGGGAATGTCATCGACGTACAAGGCGATCATGGCGAAAACGTGGCCGAGGCGGTAGATGTATATGCACGGGTCGGAGACGCATTGTTGCCATCCATGGTCGACGAGCCATGCACGAAGTAGCATGTTGAACTCGCGGGGGGGCTGTTTAAGGCCGTAGAGGCAGCGCTTGAGGTGACAAACCTTGGACGTGCCATCGGTAAAGCCGAGGGGCTGGCGGATGTACACATCCTCCCGGATGGGAGCGTAGAGAAACGCTGTGTCGATGTCAAGCTGGCAGAGTTCAAGGTCGCGGGCGGCTGCGATGGTTAGGAAGAGGCGAAAGCTGGCCATGCGGCTGAGTGGGGAGAAGGTCTCCGTGTAGTCCAGTCCAGCTGCACCCCTTGGCAACGAACCGCGCTTTGAAGCGGGAGACGTCGCCGGCTGTATCCGACTTGACATTGAAGATCCACATGTTGTTAACGACCATGCGGCCTAGGGGGAGGTCCACAAGGTCCCACGTGCCGTTGTTGATGAGGGAGGAATACTCCTATTGCATAGTTGCTTGCCACTGGGGGGCTTGGGCGCTGTCTAGCGCAGCCCGGTAGGATTTTGGTTCCACACACTCCAGGGCGGAGAGGAGGGCGACGGCAATAGGGGACGTGCCGGCAGGTGTGTGTGGGGGACCCGTGACAAGGTCGGGGACGTGAGGGTGCTCAAATATGTCATCTTGAGCTTTACCTTGTTCAGGATCACAACACGCCGTCACGAGGGTCGGGGGGTAGTCGGACAAGTGGGCAACCATACTGCCGTATCGAATGGGGTGTGAGCGGAGCCGAGTATGGCGAGGGGCTGCCGGGGGGGTAGGGGTGTGGGTAATGTGAGGTCAATGGGGTGGGATAGGGGTGAGGCTGCGGGTACGTCTGCCGAAGAGTCGGTGATGACCGAGTCGACGGAGGGTTGTGTGTCGAAGCCTGGGGTGTCTTCCTGAAAGACAACATGAACGGAAGTGGTGATGCGACGCGTTTCCGGGTTGTAGACACGGTACCCGGGTGCGTCAGGGGGATAGCCCACCATGACGCCGCGAAATGCTTTTTCACTGAGTTTCCGACGTTGTTTGTCGGGGACCTTGGCGAAAACGGCGCAGCCGAAGACGCGGAACTTGGAGGCGTCGGGCACCGACGACGTAAGGAGTGTGAAGGGGACGCCACCATGGGGTCCGACCGAGCGACTGTACGTGCGGTTGCGAAGGTACACAACCAGGCTGACAGCGCACGACCACATGGAGTTGGGAACGGCCATGTTGTGGAGCATCGCCGATGCATTGTCCCGGATAGTGCGCCAAGGAAGTTCGGCTTTGCCGAGCATGTGGTGGGCGTATGGGGCAGAGAACTGGACCCCGACGCCGAGGTGTGCGCACATCCGGCGAGTGACAGCAGCTTCAAACACAGAGTCGGAGTCAAACTTGAGGACCGGGGCGGTGGCGCCCGACTGAGAGTGCGTCGGTGTGGGTGGCTGGTTATCGCCGTCGAGTAGCTAACTTAAGAGGGGTGGTGGCGGGTTCTTTAAATCGCAGTTTATACTGGCGATACCGCCGATTACAAGGTGAAAGTACTAGGTGTCTATAGAAACTTGCCTTCTGCGGGAGAGTTGTCGATCACGGCTCGCAGAACCAGGTTGTCGCGCGGGGGTGGCGTGAGGTGAGGGCCCATAACCTATTAAACCATGCAAACACATTTAGTGTGGAAGATAACTCACGCAAACGTAGTTACAGTCACAGTCCCGCAAACGGGACAATTACAGCGACAACCAGCGTACATGCGTGGTTTCGGGACAACAGAAGTGAGAGAGTTGTAGCCTAGCGACAGCTCTGTACCGAGTCAAAGAGTTTATCGGTATGTCCGATCTAGACATGTACTAATCATATCTAGAGTAGCTTACAGTAGCTATTTGCAACTAATACGTATACGGTATTTATTGAACCATGCAAACACATTTAGTGTGGAAAATAACTTACGCAAACGTAGTTACAGTCACAGTCCCGCAAACGGAACAGTTACGGCGACAACCAGCCTACATGCGTGGTGTCGGGACAACAGAAGAAGTGTGAGAGCAGTAGCCTAGCGACAGCTTTGTACCGAGTCAAACAGTTTATCGGTATGTCCCATCTAGACATGTACTAATCATATCTAGAGTAGCTTACAGTAGCTATCTGCAACTAATACGTATGCGGTATTACTTACAACACTCCCCATGCTGGTAGCTACGGGATAAAGCGTTGCATTGGGTCTTGTCCTCCAAGGATCGCACTTCGGTGTCTTGCCAATGCAGGTCATGGGAGGAGTTTGGTGAGCATGTCAGCCACAGAGTAGTACTCGGCTTCACACGTGGATGGAGCCACACAAGTCTGTTGTTTGATCTTGTAACTGATTGGCCCGCGTCCGAGGGTGAAGAGATAGCCGGAGCAAGACTTGCGGGTGCCGCTGTCGTTGGCTCAGTCAGCGTCGGCAAAGCCTGTGAGTTGGAGGCTGTGGTCCAGGCCCCCCCCCCAACGTCAGGCGCATGTCGATGGTGTCATGAAGGTAGCGGAGGACCTTTTGCAGAGCCTGCCAATGTGCCTCCGTGGGTGAGGCTTGGGCGGAGCCAAGGATGCGCAAGACCGTGGAGACAGCGGGGCGCGTGCAGACGGGTGCGTAGTGGGGGCTGCCCAAGAGATTGGAGTGGACGTTTGGGTCGAAGTCGGGGGTTGCGTGTGCCGCTCGGCCGATGACTATGGGGTCAATGGTGGGGCGACGACGGCCACGGGGGGTGTGGTCGCCACGCTGGGCTGGGGAAGAATGTTGTCCATGGAAGGGAGGAGGTGGGCCACCGGGAAAGGGAGAGCGGCCGGCCATGGAAGGCGGCGGGGCGTACGGATGCGGGTGGTCACGGGAGGGGGGGACGCGGTGAGAGGGCGCCTCCGGGATGAGAGGTATGGGGTGGTGAAGGGCATATCCGGCGGGGGGGTAGGGGGGGGTGGCGGGAGTTGTTCAACCGCGAGGTCGTGACGCGAGGGGTCGCGGTGTAGGGCAGAATTAGCGGGGGGGTATTGGGGGGGTGGTGGAAGGTGTTCAACTATGAGCTCGGGACGCAAGGGCTCGCGGTGCGCATCGGGACGGCGTTGTGCGACGGCGGGGTCGCCAACAGGAGCTGCAACGGTAGCAGCAGCGAAGACCGACTGTGCGTCCGGTGGGGCGTAGCTGATGTAGTCCGTGTCAAAGGCGATGATGACGCATTGCTTCGCCTGACCGTTTGGGCCGCTGCTGGAAATACCGCGCAGCATGAGGAGACCGAGGTGGTGGGGGTGGATGGCAACGGAGCCATCAACCAATTGGCATGTGTCGTTGTAGTCGTCAAAGGTCTGGCGCATGTAGTGGACATAGTCACTGAGTGACTGACCAGGGCGCTGCCTGACCGTGAGGTTGTCCAGGAGGGACAAGGAGCGAGCAAAAGACCGACAGTCGAGGCGTTCACAAAGGATGTCCCACGCGGCAGCGGCGCAGTCATGGCGAGCTGGAGAAACGCATTTCATCGCTTGGTCAGCGCGCTTATTCGCGCTGGTTGCATGGAGAAGCAGCGTGTAGGCGTAGTGTTGCGCTTGTTCGTCGAGCCAGACGCCGGAGTCGCGGATGGCCAGCTGTGGAATGAGGTATGCGGCCTTGATGGAGAGGAAATTAAGGAAGGTCCTCTTCCATTGCTTAAAGTCCGTGGTCGGGCACATGACGGGGACCGACATCTTCATGGACCGGTTGAGGGCGTCCTTGTCGAAGCCGGGGGCTTCGTGTGCCGCCCGGTTGATGACCACCGGGTCAATAGTGGGGCGACGACGGCCACGGGTGGCGGGGTCGCCATGTTGGACTGGGGGAGAGTGCCGGCCATGAAAGGGAGGAGGTGGGCCACCGGGAAAGGGAGAGCGGCCGGCCATGGGACGCGGCGGGCCGTACGAGTGCGGATGGTCACGGTAGGGGGGGACGAGGTGAGAGGGCGCCTCCGGGATATGAGGGCCGGGGTGGTGAAGGGCATATCCGGCGGGGGGGAAGGGGGGAGGTGGTGGGAGGTGATCAACCCGGATGGCGTGACGCGAGGGGTCGTGGTGCGCATCGGCACGCGAGGGCTCGCGGGGCGCATCGTGACGGCGCTGTGCGACTGTGGGGTCGCCAACATGAGCTGCATGAGTAGTAGCAGCAAAGAATGTTTCTGCGTCCGGGAGTACGTAACCAAAGTGGGGATGCACAAGCAGGGGGAGGGTGTGCACGTCGTGGCTGTCCCGAAAGGGTTCGAGCTGAGCATCGTGGCGGCGCTGAGCGACATGGGGATGCGGATTAGCAACTACAGCAGGAAAAGCAGCAATGGCGGACGCCCGCGAGTCGAGGTAAGCTTCAAGGAGCGTCATTTGCTCAAGAAGCAGCGCGAGAATACCCTGAGTGGGATCAAGAGTGCTCTGCTAAGGAGCCTGGGTCAGGGGAATCAGGAGGCGAAATAGGCGGAGAGTCGGCAGAGCGAGTTTTCGGCGCCATTTCAACAGAGGGCGAAAAAGAAAGAGTTGAATAAAAAATAGGCAGCGGTAAAAACCGCTAGCCGGACTCGTGCCTAACAGTGGTTGCAGAGAGACGGCCTGACGCCCGCTGACCCCTCGGCATGTAGCCCCGGGGTGTCTCAAAGCACCTTGTTGTATCCTCCACCCAGTGTGGGGCACAAGTCGAGGCCAAGGCCAGGACAGGTGGAGCGCTGCGCTGGCGGCTGAGTCGCTAAGATAATATAAAAATAAAAAAGGTAAGCTACGGCTGGCGTGCAACCTGTGGATGCGTATTCACCCGATAGTGCGCCCCCCCGTTCTCCAGCTTGGACCTGTGTGCACCCTGTCCACACACGACGAGTGCGTCGGTGTGGGTGGCTAGCTATCGCCGTCGAGTGGCTGACTTAAGAGGGGTGGTGGCGGGTTTTAAATCGCAGTTTATACTAGCGATACCGCCGACTACAAGTTGAAAGTACTAGGTGTCTATAGAAACTTGCCTTCTGCGGGAGAGCTGTCGATCGCAGCTCGCCGAACCAGGTTGTCGCGCGTGAGTGACGTGAGGCGGGGGCCCATAACCTATTGAACCATGCAAACACAGTTAGTGTGGAAAATAACTTACGCAAACGTAGTTACAGTCACAGTCCCGCAAACGGAACAGTTACGGCGACAACCAGCCTACATGCGTGGTGTCGGGACAACAGAAGAAGTGTGAGAGCTGTAGCCTAGCGACAGCTCTGTACCGAGTCAAACAGTTTATCGGTATGTCCGATCTAGACATGTACTAATCATATCTAGAGTAGCTTACAGTAGCTATCTGCAACTAATACGTATGCGGTATTACTTACAACAGTATTACTTACAACAATGTGGCTAAGATGGCATCTTCCGCGACGCAAGCTAGGACGACGCCAAGACCTCGGCTACCTCGAGGGGGGTGTTGACACTAGCATCCCGTTGCCTAGTGCTTAGGTACAAGGCAGCTATTTGTCATCCAAGTACTTCGTGTTATGCTATTATAGCAATTCTTTATTTCCCCGTTTGTGGCGGTCGGTTAGCATGCCGGTGCCATCGCCGGCCGCCATCTCTCTTCTTCTCACTTTTGTAGTCACTACACCCGGCCCCCTTGTGGGGCCGGCACGACCCTATGTGTAATCATCTACTTCTATCTTCGAAAGGGGTGCGTTCACGTCGGCGGGTGTTGACATGTCGGATGATGCGTGGGTCATACTACTTTTGCTAACCATTTGGCTCGATACGGGAGAGCTGGTTTGGTCCACACCGCTCACTCTTGGTTAGTGAGAGCAGCCCTTGCGGGGTACGTGGCGCACTCGGGGTTGGCGTTGAGGTTCTCACAGATCCCACGATGTTAGTTCAACTTCCCAACGGCAACGACGGCCTCTCCGCGGATATAGTGTCTTGTACTATCACGGCATCCGAGGCTCAAGATGCGGGGGTTTTCGGGCTGTTCGGCGTTTTTAGCCCCCCGTCTCCCGAAGTAGATCTACGCCGTGTTAAGAAGACCAAGTTCGAGAAGTACTGGGAAGGGATGAGGAGTAGCCCCGGCATCCGCTTCATTCCATTTGCGGTCACGGAATTTGGCACTCTCGGCGGCCACGCCACGGCTTTCTTGACGGAGATGACCAAGCACGCAACCGCCTCTAAAGGGATGCATATAGGCAAGTTGTTGGCCTCTTGGCGCCGAAAGTTCTCTCTCGTCGTCGATGTCGCTCACGCGGACAACGTCTTGTGCGGTTTGTCCGCCGCCGCAGTCGGTGTGGAGGCCGCTTCATCCTCGGCTTAGATACCTTCCCCTACCGCGGCGCTCTTCACCCGCGCCATGGGCCGCAAACGTCCCCGTGCTTCCTCGAGTGGCGCGTGAGGCGCCGCTTGCCGCCTCCACGTGTTGCATTCTCAACCTTACGTAGGAGTTTCCTTAGTTTAACCTGTTATGTTTGTGTGACGAGTACAATCCTGCAACAATACATTACAGGACGTTGTACAAGTACTCGTTACTGATTCCAATTCGTGCATTTCCATCGGACGGACATACACACGTGGGTACGTCGCTACTGCAATATTCATAAAGGGTGCTAATGCTAGAGTACGACCAGTACCTCCCGGTACGTACAGATACGCATAATTAAACTAACTAGCCAGATGACGCGCCTAAGCGAGTTCTTCGATGCAAAAGAGGCCGCGTCGTGAAACCCAATGCTAGGCAGGCCGCGTCTCAGGACAGATGACGACGGTTAGACAGCCCTAACGCCTGACACGTAAGCGTAGCTTGCAGGCGTAAGCTATCTGGGCAGAAACCTATTTAAGCCCAGTGCAGTCGAGGGAGGTGACATAACCATTTAACAATTCCATTGTTCACTTACAACATAACTGCTTAAGTACAACAGTGAAACATCTTTCACCATCGTCTCTCGACAACATCATTTTGCCATCTAGCAACGACAAAACTAGACAGATTAGAACTGATTTGTGCTAGCGTTTAGCTTGAGGAGGCTAACCGCCACACTGGTTTCGGAGCTCTTTGGTCGACGCACGTTTTCGTTGCTCATTGATTCGCTCGACGTTGCCTGATTGATTCGAGATGGCTTCTGTTGGACGTGGACATTTCGTGGTGGTGGTAATTCATGTTGGAGGAACTAAACTGTCGGACGTGAAGCTGGTATTACAACGTGAGCCTCGTACCGGTAAAACTTGGTTCCCGGCTGGCTCTGTCTTACCTAACGAAGAGCTTGTTGACGCTGCCGTTCGAGAGTTACACGAGGAAACCGGCCTTACTTTGACACCGGATGATTTAACACTGTTGATTGACGCTCCTGTTCGAGTTGCGTTACCTCAAGGACGACAGCTTGTCTACGTGTACTCGGCTTCTGTCCCTGTCATTTTTGCTACGAGCCACTTACGTACACCTGCTCAGGTTGAGCAGGCTGTTACAACACAGTCGACAATTAATCCGGATGGTACTTACGTCGTCCCGGAATCAATTAACATTGACGGTTTGAACCTTACACCCGCTAAGACGGGGTTACTTCGTGCTGAGAAGCACAAAAGGGAGTTACTTCACTTCGGTTACGTGACTCAATGGGAGACTTTTTGTCGAGCAGTATACTCACACAGCCCGGTCTTTCAAGACGACACATCTATTCCGAGACAGTTCTTTATGTTCTCCCGGTTTACGTCGGTCGACTCTGGTCCTGTCTGGCTATTGATTCGTGGACACATCAATCGGCTGAGTGGTGAAACGCCGACAGATTTACGTGTGGGAGTGCCGATGCCTACTCAGAACCTGGCTGGACTACATGTTACCCTCACGGAGACACAGCGTAAAGCTGCGATTAACTCACCATTACAGAATGGCCGAGAAGCTATTGAACTGGAGGATTGGCTTGAAGCTCGGCCTCAACGTTTTCTAATGCTTGGCATTACGGCTGATTCGTACGACTCGGTTATCTGGGTTGCTTCACAGTTCTCAGGACATCTGAATGGGTGGTGGCTGAACCGTAAAACCCAAACTGCTATTCCATCTACATATGACGAGCTTGTCGCGGAGTTACGCAAGACAACGTTTCTTCCGAACATTCAAGACGACGCAATTAATGCTTTGCTCAACTTTGCGCAGAGCAACACGATGAGTTACGCCTTCTACACCAAGCAGTACAATGACTTCTTACGTCGATCTCGTCAGAACTTGACAGCCGATGTGCAGTGTGTACGCTTCATTAACGGTCTGGCGAACTTTACGTTGAAGAACCAGGCGAAGTCGCACCGAGCTTAGAAGGGTTAACAGATTACTCTGAAGGAGCGGCAGAATTTCTTAAATGACGTCGTAACTGATTCGCCGGAACTCGGCAACATGAGGTCTTCTGCTGGTCCATCTGCTCAACCAACACGCAAGCGCAACTTTGAAGACCCTCTCGTCGACGCCTCTAAGATCTGGAAGCGCAATGGAGGTGGCCGTGGTCGTGGCCGTGGACGTGGACGTGGAGGCAACAATGGTGGACGTGGAAGCAACAATGGTGGACGTGGTCAAACTGTTAGCACTAGCATCCCGTTGCATAGTACTTATGTACAAGGTAGCTATTTGTCATTCTAGTACTTAGTGATATGCTATTAGCGGTACTCTATTCCCTATTTGTGGCGGTCGGCCGGCCCTGCCGGTGCCTTCTTCGGCCGCCATCTATCTCCACACACTTCTCTAGTCACCACAGCCGGGCCCCTTGTGGGGCCGGCATAACCTCCGTGTAACTATCCGTTCCCAACTCTGACAGGTTATGGGCCCTCCACCAAGTTACACTAGAGAAGAGCGTGTGTAAAGCGCTCGGCGCCACGCTAGTCCTACCTACTCCCACGTAAAAACGAGTAGAGCGTGTGTAAAGCGCTCGGCGCCACGCTAGTAATTCATCGTCCCACCGACCCCACGCTTCGCCTTCGAGCTGGTTGTTAAGCCTCCGCATCAAACATCGATGTATTCATTGCATCATGATGCGTCTGCCGCATCATCCGCATCAATGCGTCCATGAATTAGCGCTCAATTTAATCAATGCGTCCACGAATTAGTGCCCCATCTAATCAATGCATCCATGAATTAGTGGCCCATTTAATCAATGCGTCCATGAATTACTGCCCCACTTAATCAATGGGTCCATGAATTAGTGGCCTACATAATCAATGCGTCCATGAATTACTGCCCCATATAATCAATGCGTCCATGAATTACTGCCCCATATAATCAATGCGTCCATGAATTAGTGGCCTATATAATCAATGCGTCCATGAATTAGTGCCACATATAGTCAATGCACAACGAATTACCTGTACATTTACAGAACATCGATGCATCTTGCATTTTATATTTTTCTGGTATTGCCACGCTATATTTGTTTCCAATATACGATCATGTACATGTACGTGGTACGGTGACGGCTGTGAAGAAATGAAATTGACGACGACGTTTTTCAAATATTGACTCCTGCCGCACGGGTAGCTGTCACGCACATAGCGACATCTAGGACACGTGTTTACCGCCAAAATCAACGATATGGAATGGGAGTTGCCTCGACAAACGTGATCTGTGGTCGTGAAGCGTTGCCGTAACGTCCGCCATATCCATCAGAGAACGTGGACTCTGAAATGTCTTGCACACAAGTGCTTGCGCCGTGCGATGTGAGCCAATTTCAAATTGACGGTCGATATTGAATGATATTTGATTCAAGATTGTTTGCGTGTCATCCCCGACTCCCAAAGTTCGTCCGCAAAATGTACTAGCCTCGCCTGATTTATAACAAAAAATTTCTTACAAGAAAAAGCAGTGGAGGCCACCAAGCAAGAAAAAGAAAGAAAGGAAGAAAAAACCTAAGCCCGAGGAACAGGAAGGCATGCCACAGCACCAGCACTGCCCTCCTGAAAAGCGTCGCGGAAATAAGAACCCAGAGTGCCATGAAGAGCAGCAGAAAGACGTTGCATGAATTCTCGTCGCACATCCCCCAAAAAACGCCGAAACGGAAGAGAAGTAGATCGACGAACAAAATGCTGCATACGGACATAAGTGTCAGAGCGCAAGGAACGAGAGTCAGCGGCCCCCATGCCAGGGAAGCGACGTACAGCCACCAAAATAGCCAAGCGATCGACCAACTCAGCCGCCATCGGCGCCAACCGGCCCCCCTCCATGGCGAAGGGGTAGTAGTCATGGACCGACTGAACCGAAGGCGTGCCAAGCAAAGCGGAAGTGCGGAGGTCCGCATCAAGTTTGCCTTGCTGAGCTCCCAATGCAAGGCTGCCAGAGAGTGGAAGGCGAGCACCTATACGAGGAACGTTGGTGTTCGTGCGAGCACTTGTAACCGTCACATCAACAACAAGATGGCGGTGCGGAGCCATGAAGTCCGACCAAACCACATCCCCAGGACGATCACGTGAAGCTCCCGACCGAATACGGCGGACCTCCAACCGCAAGTCCCGGCCCTTAGTAGCCCCCGCTTCAAGCATGAACTCTTCAAGCACGTGGACAATGCGGTCATGGAGTTGAATGATATACCAAGAGCACGGGCACCGGGGGATATGGTCCATGAGCATAGCGGCTGTTGAGCGCTCACCCGACATAAAGATGCCCGATACCGTCGACGAAGATCCATACCCGCGAGATTCTGAAGGGGCCTCATTGAACCGAGGGCATTTTCGAACATGAGCGGCGCGCTCCGCAGTCAAGCCAAGCACCCGGTGGGCTATCATCATATAGCAATCGGATGGCACCTTGAAACTGGACTCATGTGAAGCGAAAAAGAGAGCCAAAGCCCCGCGACCCGTACCCGAAGTCACCCTCATATAGTCCGGTGGGGAAGGTCTGCAAAACGCCAAACCCTAAACCTCGCCTGATTTATCATAATAAAGGCAAATGAACAACCATCCGTGCAAATCATTATCACCCCGCGCCCCCCCCGCCAACAGTCCCTACCGGTCGTACCGCGGTTTGAAAAAGCTGCGAATGTGCTTTGGCATTGGCGCCACCGACATGAATTGCCTTCACGGCAGTGAGCGAAACTCCAAGCCGGACCATAAGACATGGTGCGCACCCCTGTTGGCCTATCAACGGCCACTTCGATGCTCACGCTGCTAAGGCCTCCTACGTTTTCGAAGTTATGTTGTCTGAGGTTTTACGTTTGGGGGTCACGCAGTACGAAATAAGAAGGGAAGGTCTACCGACCGATAGCGGTACTCACGAGGATGCTCCCCACCTGCAAGATGCGGCGAGCCAAGCCGCCATACAAGCCCAGCAGAATTAGTACACCTAAGTGGACGAGCACGGAAATATGGAAGATTTCGAGATGCAGCGGGGGATCCTGCTACCAATGCTCCTCCGCAGCCGTTGACTACCCTTCCGAAGTCCAAAGCTCCAGTCGGCGACGGCGGGTCGCCATTCGGCGCTCACATCATAGTCAACGCGTACGCGGGCGAGATAAAAAAGGTGACGCTAGCCCGTATTCCACATGCTTTATCCCATTTTATACTTAATGATTGTTAGACGGATAAAGGAGCAAGGGTCGCAGAGACGGCATAGTGATAGTATTGCCACCATAACTTGCTGGCCTGAAACACCACCAACCTAATGTACCGTCGTTTTGACTACTTAGCTCACGACGCTTAAAAATCGCGTTGGGCGACCACGTTTTGTGTTCTTTTCCGCGTTTTGCCAATATACGTCTTGTCGCTTCGTGTGCGCCCGTCGACAATGTCTGCGTGCTGCTTTTCTGTATTTGGTTGCATAGGAGGGAAATCTAACAAGCGTCAAGCATGTAGCTAAGGTCGATACCTCGTATTAAGCCAGAGCTCGCTGAGCATCGCAACCGACTTAACCATATGTGTACGAAGTGGTTAGCGAAGTCGATTAGGACGTTTTCTCTACCCGAAAGAGACACACCTCATATGTCATATGTCGCTGCATGTACCCTTAGCGGAGGCCGTTACTCATGGGGTGCCATAGTATAAAGGATATGCATGCGTTGGCTATCGAATCACTGCATGTTATTATGGCGACTTGTTTAGTCCCGCCATGAATCTACTTCCGGAACATTTTTTGTCTTTTGAACCATTTCTCATCCTGTGCAGGACTCAATTGCCTTCAATCAGAAGGAATATTGTGTCGGGCCCTGCAAAGCAGCCGATATTTGGGGAGAAACTAGCCCACTGGTAAGCGTGATGGGCTATTGGGTTGACATTTGTTTTGTGCTTCATGAAAAACTGCTGATGAGCCTTCACCGAGGTAAGGCCACACAGAAATCGTTTCTTTCAATTTAGTGCGGATCTAAGTCATGTACATGCTGATAATACAAATAGCTGATAATCATGCACTCGCCCTTATTGATGGATAGATCGAAAGGACATTTATGTTCAGCTTTGTTATGCATATTGTGTGACGTCGATATTTTGCAACATGCACACACACACACACACACACACACACACACACACACACACACACACACACACACACACACACACACACACACACACACACATACTCTCTCACACACACACACACACACTCGCGCAAGCACATGAACACACACACACACACACACACACACACACACACACACACACACACACACACAGATTCAATTCTGATCGTATGTATTTGAAATACATCACATTACCAACAACCATGACAACATTATCCTCACCACCCTTTGACCATCCAATACATCAATTACGCTCAACCAACTGATGTAAATTACTGACACCGCACTAATTTTGAAATGTGATTGCAACGCAGAGGATGAAGCTCACGTGAACAAGTGTCTACGAAGGGTTCTCAAGAGGCGTCTCGTGGTGTTTCAGAATTTAGCATAGAAAGTGTATTAGACTATTAGGGCAATTAATAGAGGTTGTAAGCGAATGTGTCGTGGTTTACCGCACTACAATATTCGGGGCGCATAATCTGCACAATTTCAGATTACATTTCAGAACATGTACATGCAATTCTGAATATACACATGCATCCCATAATTATCCACACCTCTATCTTTATTGCACGTACACTCCGCACACACTGATTGTCTCTTTCGCAAGCAAAAAAATCTGGTTTATATTCCCGATGATCCCAATTGAGCGGCTAGTCGGCGGGTGACTCCGTTGCAGCCAAGACAACCTGGAGAGGGTTAAACTCACAACCTGGAGAGGGTTATACTCGTGGGCGGGCCAGTCTAGGCGGCCGTTGTCAAGAGGGGGAGGGAACACAAATTGGTCAAAACTTTAACAAACTTGTATGGGACGTCCCATACATTATTTGACTCACTTCAATGTTCTAGACAAACTCATGTAATTAAAAAAATCCACCCAGAATTAACATTTTGCCAACATACCGATGCGCAGGATGCATCAATGCATTCGCCCCGCATCACCTGCATCAATGCGTCCATGAATTAGTGCTGAATTTAATCAATGCGTCCATGAATTAGTGCTGAATTTAATCAATGCATCCATGAATTAATGCCCCGTTTAATCAATGCGTCCATGAATTAGTGGCCCATTTAATCAATGCGTCCATGAATTAGTGGCCCATTTAATCAATGCGTCCATGAATTAGTGGCCCATTTAATCAATGCGTCCATGAATTAGTGCCCCATTTAATCAATGCGTCCATGAATTAGTGCCCCATTTAATCAATGCGTCCATGAATTAGCAATTGAATTAAAATTTTGATGCATCATTTTTTGATGCATTGCAGTTGATGCTTGATCTTTAATTTTTTTGGGCGATGCGGAGGCTTACTCTCATGCGTCGGCTAATTCTCCCGTGGACAGTTTTTCCCGCTACATGTCAGAATAGTACATTACGCAGTACATTCGGAACTGCTTCATATCGGCAACTCGCCGGTAGCGGCACGTTCTTGTGAGCGCATGTCGCTACACCTACCCGGCCGGAGACACGCTACAAGCACTACACCTTCTACCAAGATGACACCTTCCTCAACGCAAGCTAGGACGACGTCAAGACCTCGGCTACCTTGAGGGGGGGTGTTAGCACTAGCATCCCGTTGCATAGTACTTATGTACAAGGTAGCTATTTGTCATTCTAGTACTTAGTGATATGCTATTAGCGGTACTCTATTCCCTATTTGTGGCGGTCGGCCGGCCCTGCCGGTGCCTTCTTCGGCCGCCATCTATCTCCACACACTTCTCTAGTCACCACAGCCGGGCCCCTTGTGGGGCCGGCATAACCTCCGTGTAACTATCCGTTCCCAACTCTAACACAAACATATGGCCGCGTTGACTTCAACACTCTCGCAAATGCGATGACATCTGAGGAGCGCAAGCGACACATGGAGGAGGGACTCTGTTTCAAGTGCCACAAGAAGGGACACCGACTGTTCCAATGCCCAGAGTTGAAGGGCAAGGCACCTATGGAACCTCAGTCTAAGAAGCAATGATGGTGGCAAGGCTGTTCTACCAACGAACTGGAGCAGCCGGCTACATCTACTGTTCGTTCTGAGATATTGTTAGCAACATAGGTTGTCGAAACACCTTCGGCATCTCCATCGACTACAGTCGCGACACATGCAACGTTAGTAGCGGGTCGTCGTCGTCAGACTAAGCAGAGACAAAGTCGTAAACCTGTAACCATACGTTCAATTGATTGGAAACTGGTTGACTCAGTCTTTGACCCTCTGCATGCACGATTCGACTTCATATTGGAGGGGTGTGCTGATGATGAAGGTCTAAACTCGCACGGTGACTTACCTCACTGTTCGCCGAGTGACTCGATTCTTGAGAGGGACTTGACAGGAGAACGGGTGTTTATCAACCCACCCTGGGAGTTAGCTGAGCATATTGCGCAGCATTTTGAGGATTGTCGTCGAACATCTCCGACATCAACGATGGCTGTTTTTGTACTACCGAAATGGGCAAAATTTACTCAAGTGACTAAGAACTGGAAACTCTACCAAGAACTCCCAGCAAGGACACATCTTTTTACTCGTCAGTCACTGGAGAACCCAACGCAACATGAGGTGGTTGCTCCAGCTCCTTGGCATGTACAGTTGTGGTTAGTCGACGCAGATTGTGCGTTTTACGACTCGACAACACCTACAACAACTGATCAACCCGAATCGGTACATGTACCTTCTGACGACACGGAACCGTCCATCGCTACGCTGCGACAATTTTCTTCGCCAGCTACAGCCCTACTGACTGACCTCACGGAAGCTCGCCCGTTAATTCAAACTGAGCTGACTGTGAAAACTCCTGATGGCGGACACCAAATTTCTGGATTAGTGGACTGCGCTGCGACGCTTGATTTTGTGTCAGAGGACTTCGTACGACGCTTTGCTTTACAGACTCGGAAGTCTACAACTAAGACCCTAGTTCGACTCGCCAACGGACAACGCGTAATTTCTTCAACAGTCTGCGATGTTACTTTTGAGCTGGCTCGACACGAATTTCACCGGACTTTTTACGTCTTACGTGATTTACGTGCAACAGACTTAATTCTGGGTTTACCATGGCTTGATGACGAACATGCCTCTTTACAATTTGGTACAACCAGAATTTTTACACAGATGGACGGCACAGCTGTGGAAACTACGCTCGAGGAACGACGCCATGAGTGTCTGTTGTTGCCGTCTACTAAAGTTCAGTAACTCATGCGCAAGACGCGCCGCAGCAGAGGACGACATGCTGAATTTTACGTCATTGAACTTACGCCAGCCGCTGAACAACCAACAGACTTTCACACTGGATAGGAACTAACTGCAGAACAACGTGACAACTTCCGGTCGTTACTCTTCGATGACTTCCCGGAGTTACTGCAACCTGTCGACTCTCCACCTGTAAGCCGACAGTGGGATCATCCCATTGAAACAATTGGCCCGATGCGACGCCAACGTCTGAACAGATTGTCACTTGCAGAGCGCGCTGAGCTAAATCGACAGCTCAAAGATGCAGTGGGGGCTTGTTTGGTCCGTCCCAGGTACAGTGAGTTCGACTCGCCAATTCTTTTTGTGCGGAAAGCTTATGGCTCGCTACGTCTGTGCATTGACTACCGTGGCCTTAACGAGGTTACGCGTAAAGATGCTTACCCACTTCCGCGTGTGGATGACACTCTGGACGAACTTAAGGACGCGAACTTTTACACACACCTCGACCTCGCCTCTGGCTTCATGCAAGTTCGAGTGCGTGATCAGGACGTTCACAAGACGGCATTTCAGACCCCTGATGGCTTTATGGAATGGGTCGCCATGCCGTTTGGCATGTGCAATGCACCGGCTACATTTCAGCGGATGATGAATGACATACTTCGCGACTTTTTACATAAGTTCGTGACAGTCTACCTTGATGACGTCTGTATTTACAGTCGAACTATGAGGGAGCACTTGGAGCACCTGCGTCTCGTGCTACAGCGATTCAAGGAGGAGGGCTTGAAACTACGCCTTAAGAAATGCTTCTTCGGACTGCAAGAGATGGAGTTCCTGGGCTATACTTTGTCAGCCGGTAAAATTTCGGTTTCCACAAAGAAAGTCGAGGCCGTTGCCTACTGGCCAGTGCCCAAGACGCAGAAGGAGGTTCGCAGTTTCGTACAGTTTTGCAACTTCTACGCCAGATTTATACATCATTTTAGCGACCTTACGGCTCCATTGACGGACTTACTTGGGGAGTCCCAACCACAGAAGGTTACACTGACGCCTGCCTGTTTGGAAGCCTTTGAGACTCTCAAATTACGGCTCATTTCCGCGCCATGCCTGATCCTTCCGGAGGTCGGCTCGGACGCGACGTTCACCGTAGCTACAAATGCTTCAACAGTGGGGATTGCAGCAGTCCTGTTGCAAGACCAAGGAGGAGGTCTTCAACCAGTCTCTTACTGGGCGCGTAAGCTGAATCCAGCTGAGCGTGGTAACACTTACTCTGCGTACGACTTAGAAGCTTTGGCCGTATGCGAAGCTGTCAAGCATTGGAGGTGCTATCTTGAAGGATGCTCTAAGTTCCTTGTCGTAACAGACCACGACACACTGCGACATCTGCTCAGGCAACCGAACAACACGCTGAACAAGCGGCAAGCAAGATACTTGCGGGATTTGCAACCGTTTGTGGGCTCGATGACACTTGCATATCGCAAGGGAGCTCTGAACGAAGCTGACCCGTTAAGCCGGCGTCCAGACTTCGTACCTCGGGCCACAGTTCCAATATTTTGGGATGGCGAGGTTCCGTCAGATCGAGAATTACGACGGAAGGCCCGGCTGCTGTTTGAAGACGCACAGATAAACTTACTGATAGTTAACGCGGTTCAGTTGAGCCATGAATTCGCTAATCTCATTCGCGAGGGGCACTCCCAAGACTCGTTTTATGGGGACGAGGGTGAGTGGACGAAAGACAGCCGGATTGAAGCCAGAGACGGATTCTTTTGGCGCCTCAATCGCCTATGTATACCACAAAACTCTGAGCTCCGACTGAGATTGATCACAGAGCTGCACGAAAGTTCGTCAGCTGGTCACAGAGGAGTTGCTAGCACTCTTGCTAAAGCACTCGACAGATTCTGGTGGAAACGAATTCGCCAAGATGTGAAAGATTTTTGTGAACGCTGCGTCGTATGTCGACGAGCAAAGATCCGACCGCAGATGGCTGCGACTCTTTACCCATTACCTGTTCCACCCATACCGTGGCATACAATTGGTCTTGACTACTTGACACACTTACTTGAGAGCAATGGCTTTAACAATGTGCTGGTTGTAGTAGACCATCTAACTCGAATGGCCCATTTTCTGCCATGTATAGAGTCGATTACTGCCGAAGAAACTGCAACTTTGTTTTCAAAGGGAGTCTACCGTTTGCATGGACTGCCCCGTGTACTGAACTGCTGATTAGCGACCGCGACCCGAAATTTGTCAGTGCCTTATGGCAGACACTTTGGAGACGCTCTGTCAGAATAGAGCGCGTGAACAACACGTTTCAGCAACTTCTTCGTTGCTTCTGTTGCTATGATGGCTCTAATTGGACAACGCTACTACCGCAAGTGGAATTTGCGTACAACGCTTTGTGTGCACTCGGAATTGAGCACACACCGTTTGAGGCTAACTTTGGGTTCTCTCCTCAGGAGCCTCCTGACATGATGTTCATCATGCGACCATCGATTCCAATTTCGCAAGACGCAGCAAAACGGTTAAGATTGTTACAAGTGGTACACACCCTGGTACGCTCAGTGTTACAGTTACACAAGGATGAGATGCACGCACGCACAGAACCGTCTACAGCGCCACACTTCGCTAAGGGAGACAAGGTGTCAGTCGTCACTGTTGTAAGTAATACCGTATACGTATTAGTTGCAAATAGCTACTGTAAGCTACTCTAGATATGATTAGTACATGTCTAGATCGGACATACCGATAAACTGTTTGACTCGGTACAGAGCTGTCGCTAGGCTACAGCTCACTCACTTCTGTTGTCCCGACACCACGCCTGTAGGCTGGTTGTCGCCGTAAATGTTCCGTTTGCGGGACTGTGACTGTAACTACGTTTGCGTAAGTTATCTTCTACACTAACTGTGTTTGCATGGTTCAATAGGTTATGGGCCCCCGCCTCACGTCACTCACGCGCGACAACCTGGTTCGGCGAGCTGCGATCGACAGCTCTCCCGCAGAAGGCAAGTTTATCTAGACACCTAGTACTTTCAATTTGTAGTCGGCGGTATCGCCAGTATAAACTGCAATTTAAAACCCGCCACCACCCCTCTTAAGTCAGCCACCCGACGGAGATAGCCAGCCACCCACACCGACGCACTCGTCGTGTGTGGACAGGGTGCACACATGTCCAAGCTGGAGAACGGGGGGGCGCACCATCGGGTGAATACGCATCCACATGTTGCACGCCAGCCGTAGCTTACCTTTTTATTTTTATATTATCCTAGCGAATCAGCCACCAGCGCAGCGCTCCACCTGTCTTGGCCTTGGCCTCGACTTGTGCCCCACACTGGGTGGAGGATACAGAGAAGGTGCTCTGAGACACCCCGGGGCTACAGGCCGAGGGGTCGGCGGGCATCAGGCCGTCTCTTTGCAAACCGCTGTTAGGCACGAGTCCGGCTAGCGGTTTTTACCGCTGCCTGTTTTTTATTCCGCTCTTTCTTTTTCGCCCTCTGTCGAAATGGCGCCGAAAACTCCGCCTGTTTCACCTCCTGACTCCCCTGAGTCAGGCTCTCACCAGAGCAACCTCGATCACCCCCCGGATACTCTCGCGCTGCTCGTTGCGCAAGTGGCGCGCATAACAGCTCGTCTCGACTCGCAGTCGGCCGAGGGTGCTGTTGCTGCTGCGGGTGCTAATCCGCACCCCCCTGTAGCTCAGCGCCGCCACGATGCTCACATCGAACCCGTCCGGGACAGCCACGACGGCCACACCCTCCACCTGCTTGAACATCCCCACCCTGGTTACGTACCCCCGGACGCAGAAACATTCTTTGCTGCTGCTACTCATGCAGCTCCTGTTGGCGACCCCACAGTCGCACAGCGCCGTCACGATGCGCCCCGCGAGCCCTCGCGTGCCGATGCGCACCACGACCCCTCGCGTCACGCCATCCGGGTTGATCACCTCCCACCACCTCCCCCCTTCCCCCCCGCCGGATATGCCCTTCACCACCCCGGCCCTCATATCCCGGAGGCGCCCTCTCACCTCGTCCCCCCCTACCGTGACCACCCGCACTCGTACGGCCCGCCGCGTCCCATGGCCGGCCGCTCTCCCTTTCCCGGTGGCCCACCTCCTCCCTTTCATGGCCGGCACTCTCCCCCAGTCCAACATGGCGACCCCGCCACCCGTGGCCGTCGTCGCCCCACTATTGACCCGGTGGTCATCAACCGGGCGGCACACGAAGCCCCCGGCTTCGACAAGGACGCCCTCAACCGGTCCATGAAGATGTCGGTCCCCGTCATGTGCCCGACCACGGACTTTAAGCAATGGAAGAGGACCTTCCTTAATTTCCTCTCCATCAAGGCCGCATACCTCATTCCACAGCTGGCCATCCGCGACTCCGGCGTCTGGCTCGACGAACAAGCGCAACACTACGCCTACACGCTGCTTCTCCATGCAGCCAGCGCGAATAAGCGCGCTGACCAAGCGATGAAATGCGTTTCTCCAGCACGCCCTGACTGCGCCGCTGCCGCGTGGGACATCCTTTGTGAACGCCTCGACTGTCGGTCTTTTGCTCGCTCCTTGTCCCTCCTGGACAACCTGACGGTCAGACAGCGCCCTGGTCAGTCACTCAGTGACTATGTCCACTACATGCGCCAGACCTTTGACGACTACAACGACACATGCCAATTGGTTGATGGCTCCGTTGCCATCCACCCCCACCACCTCGGTCTCCTCATGCTGCGCGGTATTTCCAGCAGCGGCCCACACGGTCAGGCGAAGCAATGCGTCATCAACGCCTTTGACACGGACTACATCATGTCGGCTGATGAAGTGATGGCCAGCATTCTCCACCTTGCGCACAACATGGACGACGACCCTGCTCCGGACACACCCGCTCCGGCCATATCACCCCCTCCCATCTCCGCGTTCGTCGCTGCGGGCCGCGGCTCGCACAGCGGTCGAGGCCCACCACACCGTAACCCTCGCGGCCATCGACCCAACAAGTGTGGCGTTTGTGGCAGCCTCAACCATCTCATGTCCGCCTGCACTGCCACGGATGACGCTATCCTTAAGTGGAATCTCGCCAAGCGTAGGCTGACAGTCCAGAAGTACGGCGCCGCCGACGGCACCCCCTCTGCTCACGCTGCGCTGCTGAGCGACGTCCCTGCCGACGACGCCCCCGCCGATGACACCGACTGCCTACCCACCCTCGAGGACTGCGCTGATGACTACGCTGACGACGAGGTGAGTGTCCCATTCAGCTCTGTGGCATTCTCCTCTTCCCTCGCCCCGGGTCGTAACCTGTCAAAGTTTTGGGTCGTTGATTCCGCCTGCTCGATTAACCTCACTGCGTTCCGAGATGACTTCGTGAAATTCACGCCCCCCTCCGCTCCCTCTCGCGTGGGCGGTGTCGGCGTTGACGTTAAGGGCAGTGGCTCAGTGCGAATTTCTGTCAGACTTGCCTCTGGCCAGCTCATTCACCGCACTGTGTATGCACTCTACACCCCTGACCTATCATCTCGCTCCGCACAGCGTATCGGCAGACTACTTAGTGTCAGCTGGATGCAAACTCACAGCGGCTGTGAATTCATATTCCCCTCCAACTCTGACACTGGTTTGCTTTTGGTACCCACAGGCATGGGTGTGCTAGAACCGTCCGGAAACGGTCTCTACCTCCTTCCCCACCAGCCGGACCTCCCTTCAAGCCCATCCGCACCGGCGGCACTTGACCCCTCACCTCAGGTTGCCCTTACTGCCCAGTGTGATCCCGTCCTATGGCACCGTCGATTTGGCCACCTCAACATGCAAAGCCTTCAGGCCCAGCATAATCACGGTGTCCCGACTAGCCCTGTGTTAACTAGCGTTGTAACCAAAGTTTCTTGCGACTCTTGCTTACTTCACAAAGCCACAGCTGCACCACGCAACACAGCCGCTTGCGCGAAGCCATCCCACCCCCTCCTCAACCTGTCCGCTGACCTCTGGGGCCCGGTCAATGTCCCCTCCCCACATGGCCTCCGTTACTGCTTGCTCGTCATCGACCACCACACCAACTACATGTGGGTGCGGTTCCTTAAGTCTAAAGACGACGCATGTTCGGAATTGGAAACCATCCTCTTGGACATCAAACACATGCATGCCCGCCATCACTCCCAGACGGGCGCGTTCGCACCGGTCCTCAAATTTGACTCAGACTCTGTGTTTGAAGCTGCTGTCACTCGCCGGATGTGCGCACACCTCGGCGTCGGGGTGCAGTTCTCTGCCCCATACGCCCACCACATGCTCGGCAAGGCCGAACGTCCCTGGCGCACTATCCGGGACAATGCATCGGCGATGCTCCACAACATGGCCGTTCCCAACTCCATGTGGTCGTGCGCTGTCAGCACTGTTGTGTACCTTCGCAACCGCACGTACAGTCGCTCGGTCGGACCTAATGGGGGCGTCCCCCTCACACTCCTTACGTCGTCGGTGCCCGACGCCTCCAAGTTCCGCGTCTTCGGCTGCGCCGTTTTCGCCAAGGTCCCCGACAAACAACGTCGGAAACTCAGTGAAAAAGCATTTCGCGGCGTCATGGTGGGCTATCCCCCTGACGCACCTGGGTATCGTGTCTACAATCCGGAAACGCGTCGCATCACCACTTCCGTACATGTTGTCTTTCAGGAAGACACCCCAGGCTTCGACACACAACCCTCCGTCGACTCGGCCATCACCGACTCTTCGGACGACGTACCCGCAGACTCACCCCTATCCCACCCCATTGACCTCACATTACCCACACCCCTACCCCCCCCGGCAGCCCCTCGCCATGCTCGGCTCCGCTCCCACCCCATTCGCTACGGCGATATGGTTGCCCACCTGTCCGACTACCCACCGACCCTCGTAACGGCGTGTTGTGATCCTGAACAAGGCACAGCTCACGAGGACATATTTGAGCACCCTCACGTCCCCGACCTTGTCACGGGTCCCCCACACACACCTGCCGGCACGTCCTCTACCGCCGTCGCCCTCCTCTCCGCCCGAGAGTGTGTGGAACCAAAATCCTACCGGGCTGCGCTGGACAGCGCCCAAGCCCCCCAATGGCAAGCCGCTATGCAACAGGAGTATTCCTCCCTCATCAGCAACGGCACGTGGGACCTTGTGGACCTCCCCCCAGGCCGCATGGTCGTCAACAACATGTGGATCTTCAAAGTCAAGTCGGATACAGCCGGCGACGTCTCCCGCTTCAAAGCGCGGTTCGTCGCCAAGGGGTGCAGTCAACGCGCCGGACTGGACTACACGGAGACCTTCTCCCCGGTCATCCGCATGGCCAGCCTGCGTCTCTTCCTAACCATCGCAGCCGCCCGCGACCTTGAACTCTGCCAGCTTGACATCGACACAGCGTTTCTCTACGCCCCCATCCGGGAGGATGTGTACATCCGCCAGCCCCTCGGCTTCACCGATGGAACGTCCAAGGTTTGTCACCTCAAGCGCTGCCTCTACGGCCTTAAGCAGTCCCCCCGCGAGTTCAACATGCTACTTCGTGCATGGCTCGTCGACCATGGATGGCAACAATGCGTCTCCGACCCGTGCATCTACATCTTCCGCACCGGTCACGTTTTCGCCATGATCGCCATGTACGTCGATGACATTCCCGCGGCCTGCAATGATGCCACTTGGCTCGCATCGTTCAAAGCCCAACTCGGAGCACGGTTCAAGATCAAGGACCTAGGCGACCTCTCCCAACTCCTCGGCATGCACATTACCCGCGATCGCTCCACGCGCACGATCTCGCTGGACCAGTCCAAGTACCTGCGCGACATCCTCGCCAAGTACGGCATGTCCGACTCTAAGCCGTCGTCACTTCCGATGGACCCGGGCTTTCTCGCCGGCCTCGCATACTTGAATTCGCCCTCTCTCACAGGGGTGGCCAAGGACGTCTACCCCAGCCTCCTGGGCAGCCTCCAGTACGCAGCCGTTTGTACACGCCCCGATGTCTCCACGGCGTTGAGCATCCTCGGCTCTGCCCAAGCCTCACCCACCGAGGCACACTTGCAGGCTCTGAAAAAGGTCCTCCGCTACCTCCATGGCACCATCGACATGCGCCTGACGTTGGGGGGGGGCCTGGACCACAGCCTCCAACTCACAGGCTTTGCCGACGCTGATTGGGCCAACGACAGCAGCACCCGCAAGTCTCGCTCCGGCTATCTCTTCACCCTCGGACGCGGGCCAGTCAGTTACAAGTCCAAACAACAGACTTGTGTGGCTCAATCCACGTGTGAAGCCGAGTACTACTCTGCGGCTGACGCCACCAAGGAGGGACTCCACCTCCGACAACTCCTGGGGGAAATCTTCGACTCCCCCATCACCGAAACCACCACCATCTGGGAGGACAACCAAAGCGCCATTGCATACTCCCAGAATGCCTTGGTCAGCGAGAAGACTAAACACATCGGCCTGAAGTGGCACTTCCTCAAAGACCACGTGGAGCAAGGGACCATCAAGTTGAGGTACCTCCCCACTGACCAGATGGTGGCTGACATGCTCACCAAACCCCTCCCAGGACCTGCACTAGCAAGACACCGAAGTGCGATCCTTGGAGGACAAGACCCAATGCAACGCTTCATCCCGTAGCTACCTTCAGGGGGAGTGTTGTAAGTAATACCGTATACGTATTAGTTGCAGATAGCTACTGTAAGCTACTCTAGATATGATTAGTACATGTCTAGATCGGACATACCGATAAACTGTTTGACTCGGTACAGAGCTGTCGCTAGGCTACAGCTCTCTCACTTCTGTTGTCCCGACACCACGCATTGGGAAACACAGTTACATATTGAAACTTCCAGCGACAATACGCTTACATCCTGTGTTCCATGTTAACAACTTGCGACCCTGTTCTACCGCTCCACTACGACCAGCTGTCCCGGTGACTGTACCTGAAGGGGACGACGAGGAATTTGATGTCTCGCACATCTCTGTTGTGTGCATCAAGTCGGTACCTGGGCGTCGAGGCAAATATATGCTCTTCATGACACACTTCAGCGATGACGACATTCCACATGTATGGCACCGGTTGAACGAGGTGCATCGAACAATTGCGTTACAAGAATTCTTGGAGACGCCCCAATGGCACAAGTTTGCCAAGACTCAGGCGTACATCGACTTCATGCACGCTCACCCAGCGCGCATTCATGAGTCCCATTAACTGCTTCAGTAAAGGAGCTTAGACCATTGAGGTCTGCCTCGCGGCGGCCTCAAAGATCTGTCAAGAGGGGGAGGGTACGAGTGTGACGAGTACAATCCTGCAACAGTACATTACAGGACGTTGTACAAGTACTCGTTCATGATTCCAATTCGTGCTTTTCCATCGGACGGACGTACACACGTGGGTACGTTGCTACTGCATTATTCATAAAGGGTGCTAATGCTAGAGTACGACCAGTACCTCCCGGTACGTACAGATACGCACAATTAAACTAACTAGCCAGATGACGCGCCTAAGCGAGTTCTTCGATGCAAAAGAGGCCGCGTCGTGAAACCCAATGCTAGGCAGGCCACGTCTCAGGACAGATGACGACGGTTAGACAGCCCTAACGCCTGACACGTAAGCGTAGCTTGCAGGCGTAAGCAATCTGGGCAGAAACCTATTTAAGCCCAATGAAGTAGAGGGAGGTGACAGAACCATTTAACAATTCCATTGTTCACTTACAACATAACTGCTTAAGTACAACAGTGAAACATCTTTCACCATCGTCTCTCGACAACATCATTTTGCCATCTAGCAACGACAAAACTAGACAGATTAGAACTGATTTGTGCTAGCGTTTAGCTTGAGGAGGCTAACCGCCACATTTGTGCACAATGCAATGTTTCCTTTGCGGTGCTGTGGATTCCATGATTCTGTTGTCACTCTTGCCATTTTGGGTTCCCCTCCCTTTTTCCCTGCCCGTGTTCATGTTGTTCTTCCTGTAATCCACGTTTTTTTCCATCGGTGCGTGCTGGGGGATGACGGCGGACTGGTTATTAAGGTTTGTTGACGACGTGACGATTTTCTAGGCCAGATTATTTCGCATTTAAAAATATGATAGCATCGTATTGTACACGTACTCTAGCTGCATAGCATTACTTTTGCATCAGGTGTGATATGCCGTAATAAAGTCCACTGCTGGAGTCGCGGTCGATAATCCTTAATTACAGGTAATGATAATCCTTACAGGTACAGGTACCCGTACCAGTAAGTCAACGAGGAAAGGCCGGCGACAGTGATGATCCGCCCGGCTTAGCTCGTGTACTATCGCTGGCTGTACTATCGATACCTCACGTAATAGTGAGATGATCATCGTTTTGCCCGCGGCGCGTCGCGTCGTCCACTTGGCCCTCGTCGTGTCGTACTGTCTCACGGGGCTCAGCACATCCGACGCTCGGCATTCTACGCTGCAACACCTACCAAGAGGTTCAGGGTAATGGCCGCTGATTATTCTTGCACGGACTCGAAGGATAAAGATCAACAGCAGTTGTCGCAGGGCGCGGCGCGGCATCCTGTCGTCCCAGCACAAACATCATACTATTGGGCGGTGTCGCGTGGCGCGTTTCCGGAACGAGTTGAAAGGACAAATAAGGTCAATACTGTCCGCAAAACAAAGAAAATTGCCACGCCAGCAGAGCCAGCTACGAAGCACCCTGTTGCTTGTCAGGTGGTGTTTCCCAGGACGGAGGCCGCTTCACATAGACTCATAACTAGCAGTGCGCGAGTGAATTCCGAGCTACCTGAAGCCTTGCGCTCGCCAGCGAGCCTCGTGGAGCACCAGGTGAAGCTCGGACACAGTCGTAGCGTTACGGACGCACAGCAGCAGGTGTCACATATCGGAAACACACCACAAAGTACTGGGATCCGAATATTTGGTTCAGTAGATTCTGGTGCAATGACGGAAGGAGGGCCTCGCACAAAGCTGCTACACGTAGCTGCTAATGTCCCTCGGGAGCAGCAACTCCCCAGAGGCCAACCTTCCAGCAGTATCGGTACGGCTCAAAAGCTGGCGGATGAAGGTCAGCATTCACAGGCGTCAAGGTATCCCAAATACGAGGCGAACGAGGGACGGGGACAGGTGGTTGCCGCCTTTCCAGGGAGTTCGGGGACCAATTTGGGCAGTGCGGATTTCGTTTCGGAGCGGGCGAACGAAGTTCCTGTATTATTTCCTACTGGTACTGCATTCCTTTGTACAGGCAGCAGCTCTATGCCTGTTCGGGGCGCCGAGACGTGGCCTATCTTAGGCGCCGCGCTGATGCCGACAAAACACAGCGGTCCGTTTGCGCCCTGTAGCGCGTCACGCGGCCGGGGCGTACCCATGGCCCTCCCAAATACCCCAGCTGCTGCAGCGGAAGCAGCTCTGGTTGCCCCTGGTGCGAACTTGTCCGCGTCCCGAGGTGTCGCAGTGCTGGCGCGTCAGCCTGTGTCCGGACACATGAACTGCGGTAGCAGTAGGCTGAGTACGAGCAGCAATGAAGCCCCCGCACTGAGCCCCATCCAATCGAATAACGTTGGAGATTGGAGCTCCATGGAAGTAGCCGCTTTTCGGCTTGGAGTTTATCTGTTTGGGCGGGAGCTGCGCAGGGTGCAACGGCTGGTCGAGACCAAGTCGGTGCGAACCCCTGAACCTTTCAACCGTACTTGCACTGAACAAAGCACGCGGACCGGCGCGGCAAATTTTCCATACCTCGGACGCCGGTTGATTTATATCAAATTCCTAATTGATTCGTGCGATATGCTTGGTTAGATCCGAGAAAATCCGGTATATTAAGAGCGTCCGTGGCAAGTAGCGTCGTGTCGTTGCGTAAGAAATGTGAAACACAGGTTTCGGCTCGTGGCAGGTTGCAGGCGAGTGCAAGGGGCAAAGGTTGATGCTTTTCGTCTGCAAGGATGCATAGTATGCAGGCCCTGAATATCGTTTCAAAGCTCACGCTACCTCGAGTCCACGTGGGAGGTTTGCGAACGACAGTCTCTTAGTCCGGACGTTGTCCGTATAATACCTGTCCACCGAGTAGCACAGTTTTCCCGCCTGAAATTACCCACGGCACTGGTCGACTGCACCCACTGACTTCCGCCCAGTCCGTGAGCATGGTGTTAGCTTTACATTCGTTAGTCGGCCGTGAGTTTGGGTGTCCCTATTCGGGTCGCGGTAGCGCGGTGTCTCATCTGATGCTATGTGGTTAGTGTAATTCCGCGTCGCGCGCGCCAACGCGTTCGTTGGTCTCCGTTCCGACACGACTCATCCTCTCCCACCCTTTGTGACGAGCTCACTGACAATATTGGCCATGCCGCGTGCAGTTGCCAGAGGTGGTGCTTTTCTTCCATCGCAGTTTCAGGCACAGTGCCGAGGCGCGAATATGGGTGCGAGCCAGTCAGCAGTGGGGCTTGAAGCGAGAGGCGCTGGTG
Organism: Tetraselmis chui; assembly: GCA_026401115.1. Taxonomy (NCBI): domain Eukaryota; kingdom Viridiplantae; phylum Chlorophyta; class Chlorodendrophyceae; order Chlorodendrales; family Chlorodendraceae; genus Tetraselmis; species Tetraselmis chui. The sequence continues at coordinate 24,883 of JAPMLY010002345.1, read as the reverse complement.
ACGGGGCACCGACAGTCGGCAATGCTCGCTAAGCTTCGAGACTGTAAGTCGACACCACTGCGCCCGTCTTTATTATCACGCCATACTCCCCTAGTACCTATATCGTCATGTGTGGATCATCGTGCGTGCTCATAGAGGCTGAACGAAAGCCCAAAGGCGCTACTGCGTTTCATTTTTATCCTGAGAAATATTGATCAGGGAACGTCTTGTCTATTCAATAAAAATAATTGTTGAATGTGCTTCCTGTGGCATTTGCCTGCAGGCCTAAGTCTGCAGAAGCTGTCAGAGGTATATCCTGTAGTGAACCAGCTCAATGATCACAAGCTCCCCCTCGAGGAGTTCATCGCCAAGATGCAGAAAATTGTGGGGCTGGAGAACCTCATCGCCTCCATCACCCTTCCCAGTCAGGTGCCCACACCGCCACTCGCATTCGCATGCAACCCAGGCTGCCATCCCATACCACCAAGGGAGAGACCGGTCTCATGAATTGTAGAGAGGGAGGGGTGTGTGCGTTTCGTTTTCGTGTCATACTTTGGTGGTCCCATACCTTTTCAGTGAGTATCATTCGAAGGCTGCAATGAATCTCGGCATTTCACTTGCACTATCACACCCGAGACTTTCCTCTTGTAGATGTTGATATACCCTATGTTTAGTCCTATACGGTGTATACAATCTCTATCGATTGCGCAGTATGGTGTCTGTGTCTACGACGGAGTTTCGAGGCATCGACTGTTTACACTCGACGCTGACCATCGAGATTTACGTTTACGGCATCGATATCTCCAATCGAACTTTTGAGGGCTCCGTCGAATGTCGACAACTTCACTATGGCGGTCCATCGACGGAGGCCGGTTTTCCCATGCGCCGCAAGTTGCTGAAGACCTCGGCTGCCCATCCCCCCCCCCTCTCTTGACGCTATTCTTGCCAGGACGACTCGTCTCCGCGGACGGATGTCGCGACACTTCGGAAGCAGCTGCAGGGCGACCCTCTCAGCGACGGACTGCTGCAACGCTTGGAAGAGGTAGCGAAGCTGGCCTGAAGTGCATTACTATGATGACACAGCGTGGTCATTATCGGTAGGGAAGTTGTTCGGCTTGTTGGGTAATGTGTGCACTGATTGGTCGCCCATTTCTTTTCCGCAGGCGCCTGCCCCTCTACTCGACGTCTTTTGGTGCCACCTCTGGCCGGCACTCGCGGCGCAGGGATGGGATTGTGTGGCGCAGGCCGACGACGAGGACTGCTGGATTTTCCACCCTCCGGGCGACTCGCACGAGGAATTGCGGGCGGGGGAGGGCGAGGCGGAGGAGGAACCGCTAGATTCTTGTCTCGCGGTTGTTCGGAGGTTGCGCTCCTCGCCTCCCATACACACACGGCAGCCTCAGGCGCCAAATACTCCGCGCAAGCTGACCGACGACGACAACGGACAGGTGAAATTTCGTACTCATATAACACGGTGCCTGGACCGTAGTGATGAAGGGACTGCGTATATCGGGAGGAATGAAAGTCATATCAATTTTGCAGTTTTATTTTAATTACGTTACTCAACAACCACACACACACATGATTTGCTCACATGATTTAATCACACCTATACACACGCGCACATACGTAGCAATATGATTAAAACACACACACACACACACACACACACACACACACACACACACACACACACACACACACACACACACACACACACACACACACACACACACACGCATATACATACCCAGCTTTCTTTCATGTGTGTGAAAAATCTGCCACTTGCTTGTCTAAATGTTGCGACTGATGTGTTTTGATCTTGTCTCCAAATCATCCAGTCCACAATGTGGAGTTGCTTGCATGGGAGATTGGGTTTGTGCTGTCAATTACTGGTTTGATATGTGCAGCGCTCCCATACTTTTTTTCTTTAGAATGCATTTTGAAACACTGCATTGCAAAATATGACTAATATTGCGGTGTTATTGTCGGATTGCAGACGCTTGAGGCCACAGGTACTCCGCCTGTCGGCCATCATGCAGGCGCTGTGCCCACGTCGCAGCCGAGCAGTCACAAGCCGTCGGGCGCGACTGTCGTTTCATCGGCTGTTGAGGTCCCCACTGGGAGGGCTCAGCCCACGCTGCTGCCGAACAGGCTGGCACCCGCCGGCGCGAGTCGAGGCAGCCCTCAGCCGCCCCCGCGCAGCCTCACCGTCGTCCCGGACCGGTGGGCGCCCAGCGGGAGCAGTCACCTGTCGGAGCCGTTGTTCAAGCCGGTCGCCAAGCCGGAGCCGTTGCCTTGGGACTTTCCGAGCGCGGGCGCGGCAATTATGGGGTCGTTGGACGAGATTGCGGGAGGGAGAGCGGCAGAATCGCCGCAGCCGTCCGAAGTCGACCCGAAGGTGCGCGCTGCTGAGGGGACACCTTCACCTATCGCGTACTTACAAAGTATTTGCATGGGAGCTTACATTCATGTTCGTACGCTTAATTACATCGTCTTGCTTTCCGTGGGCGAAATCCGACCCATTACTGCCAAAATGCTGCAGTTGAGTTGATTACAGCATCGTCTCGTCGAGCTGTTCGTGTTGAATTTGGTAGCGTGAACACCGCTCGTGAAAAAGTTTCGCATCATTTACTGTATTGATTGAGCAGGCTTTTGGTGGATGGATTGAATCCGGACGAATGACGAAATAACAAAGAGGATGATATCGCAGTGGCGTTTATTGCGATTTATTGATGATTTGGTTTATTTGATCAATTTCCGTTTCAACTCTCAAATTGTCGCTGCTTACTTTTTTGGAAGAGTTACTGGGAGACTGTTTTGCAGTGTTGCGTGTCATTCGAATCACCAATGCATACAATCCGAGGGACCCTAGAGTGCAACCCTAGAGTGCATCGCTGAACCAACCCCCAAACTTCCAGATTTTGTAAATGTAAACTTTGATGATAGCACAGCGCTGTTTGTTGCGGATTTGTTTTGCTTTGCGCAGCATAATTGCAGACGGATAATTAATTAAGTGCGGATCATCGCAGGTTTTGGAATTAATTCTGTTTGGAAAATGTTCGAAGAATTCCCTTCGACTGAATGTTCCTAAAACTTTCTCGGTTCTGTTGCTGTTTGCAATAGATTTAATCTCAAATCTATTACTTCACAGCGGTACGGGTGTCTGATACGGAAACAAATGGATTGTAAAACGCACCTGAATTTGGAGTGCTTGATATATCATTTGGCTGGAAAGCAGAAAACATATCAAATGAAGTGTGCACCACCTTGGCGCTATGAAAAAAGCGCACCACGTTCGCGCTATAAAAGTGTATGAAACTCGTTTGAGTACGGGTACGACTCATCGTTACGATGAATGGAATATAGTACCCGTACATACTTTTGCGACGAGAATTATAAACCATAAACCCTGAATCCTATTATTTGTTTACAAAATGATTAAATGCAGAAGCATCCTGAATACATAAAGACATAATTAATCGGCAGAAAGCCATTCGTTTACAACGACGGCCTGCTTGTATTTATTTGCATTCATCGCAGAGCTGTGTGGTAGTTTGCGTGCTTATGCTACCTCTTCACGTCTTGTGCTGGCTGTGGCTGGGCAGGCGCGCACTCAGCAGCTGATTGAGACTCTCAGCAGTTTGGGGCCTGAAGATTTTCACGGCGCGGTGGAGGCACTGCGGCGAATGCGTCAGCGCGCTTTGGAGAATTCCTCTCCTCTCTTTGACGTACGTCGCCCCTGTCTCACCCCCCGTTCAAGATATATCCCACGGCCCCATCCTTAATTGTAACACGCGGTGGTGGGCTGGAGGCGTTGCGAGAGCCCCGCACGCCAAACATTTTACAAATCAATTTCTATTTGTATCTGTCCCCCTCTCTGGATTTCTGAGGGGTAAAACTCGTTTTAACTGCCCAGTGCTCATTTTCCACTGTGCTTCCCAAGTGGATTGCATGCGAGCGGAGATTATTCAAAGGAAGATTAATAACTGTTGGTTCAATGTATTGGTGAGCCACAAGTAAAATGGTCAGAAATTTCACATTGCTCACTGCGTTAATGCTCTACTTCACTCCGATACTCTGCTCTAATACTTTGACATAATACTCAAATACTCTCCTTAAATCTACCCTGCGCTACTGCTGCTCACTGCGCTACAACTCCAAAACCCGGAATCGGGATTATGAAGGAAGATTCGCCATCAGCAGGTTCACCGACAACATTTTTGTAAAACTGCAACAAAATATGCATTCCAAACGTAATTTGTACTACGGGTGTACGTAGGTCAATATTTTTCTCGAATGATGTCGGTGTACGTTTGTTCCATTGAAAGGAACGAAACGTCCGTCGAATTCTGAATTGAAAGCTGTATTTGCAATATGTAAATTTCATTTGTTTTCAGTATCCGTCTTGTTTCATTTCCAAGGTGCCTTCTGTTGTTATTCAGCTATTTTTCCCCGTCGTGGTCCAATTCAGATTATTCCATTTCTGAGGCACCACCCCACTCACTGTGCCCGCTTTCGCTCCTGCAGGTGCGGGGCAGCCCGGGCGGAGGCGGCGCCGTGCTCTCTGCCTCGACCACCGGTGACCCGTCTGCACTGCGAAGGGTGGGACCAGCGGAGACGCTAAGATTAGCGCCCAGCGGGGGCAGCAGTCACAAACGGAAGCGCAAGCCACCAAGGCGCTCTGGGTCGGAGGAGCCGGAGGAGGGCGGGGAAGGGAAGGTGGGGAAGAAAGTGTTTAACACGCGCACACCAGTGGTGCACGGCCCCGACACTCGCTGCGCGAATTGCAACACCGACAAGACACCGCTTTGGCGGAAGGACAAAGTGTCTGGGCTGGTGATGTGCAACGCGTGCGGTATCTACCTAAAGACCCACGGCGTCAATCGCCCTCTCAACGCCAAGGGTGGCTTCCAGCCACCACCGCGCGCGCAGAAAGCGCAACGTCCGTCCGCTGGGGGCACGCCTCCCGAAAAACCGCCGGGCGGGTTTGGCGGCAGACAATAGTTCTGCTTCCTCCTGTACCCGTCACCTATTCGCCCACCTGTCCAGCCAGCACGTCGTTCAGCGCTACTTGACTCTCTCCACGATGCCCGTAACTGAGTGACGACGAACGGAGGCGGCGGGGCTGTTCCACAGCTCGCTCATCCGCCGTTGTATACACATTCTGTACCATTTCTCTGCGCGACCGTCTCGCAGCGCTCGTTGCGCACCCTCCACCACCCTCCACGACAACATCGTCAAAGGCGACTATGTACCATGACTGATATAATTCCCCACTGATGAGACAAGGGCGCTGTGCTGGCGCTGCTGCATCTGTCTCCTGGGCCGGATCGCTATACCAGAAGCGGCTAGCCGCACGTACGAACCACCGTGTATAAGTACAAGAATGGGGGCTACCGGACCACATGGCTCCGAGCCAACTCCCCTCCCCCCCCCCTCTCCTTCCTCCTCGATTTACGCCTCGTCGTCGTTTTCTTCCGTGTTAACGCTGCCAATTCGTCAGTATACCATTCCTTTGGCCGTCGCTGAATAAAGACAGTTATTTGCGTCCGTCTTTTTTTGACAGCCGAGGCGATCGGCATATTCGACGTCGGTGCGAGAGAGGACTGTATTTTTCCCCTCGACGTGTTCGTCGCGCGCCCCATGTCCACTGTATACCCGCGCCGGCTGACCCCCTGTATGCCCACGCCCTTCACCCCCTGTAAAATAGATTAGAAGGTCTGTACTGAGGACATTCGGTCCTCATGTATCGTGTAAGAGTGCAATAATATTGTCCACACATGGTTTATGCGCGTCATTGTCACGCTTGCCGTCCACTTACGATACTATTTGGAAAGGATGGGAGCATGGCATTTCGTCCCTGCATTGAAATCTGCTGTTAGCGTAGACTTTATACACTTCTCGCTTGACCAGCTTTCGTGGCGGTGCACTTCCCCACAATTCGGATTGGTCCGCGTGGCTTCCATTTCGCATCAGCCTGTCGTTTGAAATCCAGCGTGTGGCCATAGTGGGCCGACTATAGGTACCTGTACTAGCAAGAATTTATCTACCTGTACATATTTATCGGTTGGTTTTGCTGATCGAATTTTATGGTCATATTGAAATTATAGAGGTTTAAAATACACTGGGGGCGAGAATAGTCGGGCGTTGCCACGACGTTACAAATTCTAACCGCTAGATTACGCATGACACTGTGGTTAAACACAGACATGCGTTACCCCTATATGACGCGCCGACACACAGAGGTCGTCCACCTTCTGCCTTTGCGCGAGCACAGCTCACGCAACGGCATCTAGACTCTAGCAGTCTAGTAAGGTGACTGATCTCTACTAGCACACGGTGTAGCTACTATCCAAAACATTCACACGGCAACTATGGCAGACAATCTACCAGAACACATGTACCCGACGGGGGACGACAACCGGGACATCCGAGCGCCACCATCTGCAGCGCAGTTTGAAAACTTGTATAATCTAGTTAACCAGCTGCTCATGAAGGTAGACGGCGACCACACGAAACCGCCAGCCCCTACCAAGCAGCATAACATTCCGCCAGTACCTGCCGACGCAGTATCTGAGGGTGGGAGCGTGGACGAGTACGCCACGCCTGTATCTTCTCATTCGACCAAGCCCGCGTACATCGACCCGCGCGATTGGATCGACTTACTCCCCCGAGCGTTCAACGACAATTTACCACATGTCAACGCTTCTATACCGGGCCTGTGGACGCCTCGACACGACGAGACTGACATGTTCCTAACCGAGGAAAAACGAATTTCCTCACGAGACGAGTATCGACACTTAGCGTGCTATGGCGTTTACTCTGCGGCCGCGGACGCGGCGCTCGAAACAGCTCTGGCAATGATTCGTTCGACAACCGCTACCGACGCGGAACGAGCGCACGCCTAGGATATTACAGACGCGGCCGTTCGGACACACAAGACTGTCACGCAAGCCGTCGAGTCGCGACTTACCTACGTTCGACGATTCAAAGGCAAGAAGGCCCTTACCGGAGAGGAGCGAGTCGCCGAACGCCTCGTCTATTCCAGATTCTTCGACACACAGGCGGCCGAACGCAGCACCAACGGCGTCGACGGCCTCCTCGCGGCACTGGAAGACAAACGCCTCGAAGTTAGTCTCCACGCGGCCGCAAAAGCTCAAGCCGCTCAAACCTTTAAGCAGTCGACGCCCGGCAGGGGCGACGGAGGCAACCCCGACATACCTACCGCGAGGCCGGACAAGAACCTCAAAGACAAGGAAATCATGGACAAGGAAAAACGCGAGAAGCGCGACAAGGACAAGACTCGACAAAACAAAAAGCCCGAGCCCGAGGCAGAGGGCTGATGGTGTGCACCGCCGCGCCGATTCCTGCAACCCAGCCTCCGACTACATGCGACATCGTGTGCGGCGGAGCTTGCGCGAGTGGGAGAAAATCGGCGCGAGCGTGCAAACCCTACAGTGGATCCGGGAGGGCGTATCGATACCGTTCAAAAACAACCGCCCACCCCACGATTCAACCAAGGAGTGTCGTTACTCGATGCTACCTTTGCCCAACTAGAATTCGTCGAACGCGAATTAGCGCGCTTTGTACATGCCGGCGCTTGGGAGCCTTCGACCTGCAGCGACTACGTCTCCATGCTATTCCTAGTCCCAAAACCGGGCGTCAACCAGTGGCGACTAATCAGCGACCTACGACCACTCAACAAGTATTGCGTGCGAAAACGACTCAAGATGGAGACACTGCTAGGGGTAAGGCACCTCACCCGCAAGGGGGACTATATGTTCAGCGTCGACCTACAAGACGGGTTTTACGCACTAGGCATCAACCCAGCGGACCGAAACTACTTCAACGTCAACGTCCGGGGCCAACTCTACAGACTAGCGGGGCTACCTATGGGTTGGTCCCTATCCCCGTTTTACTTCTGCAAGATGACGCTAACCTTCGTAAACTTCCTGCGCAACCCGGACCCCGAAGCACATATCGAGCCGACGAAAAGTTTCTCGAAGACCTACCTCGGACGAACGCTGTGGCGCGGCGCCCGAATACTACCCTACGTCGACGACTTTCTACTCTTCGCGTCAACAGAGGCAGAAGCGCTTACCTTACGCCACCGCCTGTCTCAGCTGCTCGACCGGCTCGGTCTCCTCCGACACCCCACCAAAGGTTTCTGGACACCAGCGCAAGTCGGGCACCATTTGGGTATCGACATCGACACAGAGCCAGGCTACTTCTACGCGCCGGAGCAAAAACTCAACAAGATTGCGCAACATGCCAGACACCTCATCGGCAGAGCTACACGGAACGCGCGTTGGTTACCCGTAAAGGACCTGCAGTCACTCGCAGGTCAGGCCCAATACCTTTTCTTGGCAATTCCGGCGGCAAGATTCTTCCTCCGCGAACTTCACTCCGTCGTCGGCGAGAAGTGGGGAGGCCTCGTCCGGCTCACCCCCAGCTACGCCGCGACCTACAGTGGTGGACAGAGGTGCCCAGTCAGTCCAACGGCAAGCCCATCCACAAACCCGTGGAAACAACATACCTACACACGGACAGCTCCGGGTATGGATGGGGCGCGGTCCTCAACGAGCAAGTCGAGGCTCGAGGATTCTAGAGCAAGGAAGACGAACTGCAACACATTACCTGGAAGGAGCTGAAGGCCGTCCGCCATGCCGTCGAGAGTTTCCTACCACAACATGCATGCCGCAACGTCCTCCTGCACGAAGACAACCAAGCAGTATGTCACATTCTGACTGGCCAGACCTCACGGTCGCCAGTTATGATGGACGAACTCCGACGACTATGGTGCCTCCTCGATACAAATAGCATCACTATCAGGGCCCGCTACATCAGGTCAGCGGCCAACGTTTGGGCCGACAGGCTCAGCCGACATCTCGACAGCGACGACTGGAAACTAGACCCGGTACTGTTTGCAAAACTCGATGCGAGGTTCGGAAAACATTCGATCGACCGCTTCGCCTCGGCCCTCAACACCCTACTACCCCGCTACAACGCAGGCTGGAAGGACCCCACGTGCGAGGCTGTGGACGCCCTCCACCTCTCAGACAACGATTGGCGCAAGGAGAACAATTGGTGCAACCCACCCTGGCCCCTCCTACCCAACCTCGTCCTAAAACTTCGACAGAGCGGCGTAGCATCTACCGTAGTCGCCCCACGCTGGACTGGAAAGGTCTGGCACCAGGCGCTTACCGAGCTGGCTTCCGAGGAGATCATCATCGCGCCACGCAGAGACTTGTTCAAACCCGGACGGCGGGCGCTACGCGGTACAACAGGCAGTCCACACTGGCATGTGACAATATTCCGCGTTCCCTTCCGGCGTGGCTCTATCTGAGGCGAGGAGCGGTCAGTGCTACGTTAGCACTATTTACCGGAGTACACAACGAGCCAAGAATCCCGCACCACCAGTCCGGCCGTAAAACACAGCCTAAGTATCGGGTTACCGTCACAGCCACCACCAACCCTTGGATCAAGACGATGAAACCGTACATGACCAAAATTCTCGGTTCTGACGCACTGGTTCACGTCGACCTTGGCTCTCCTCGCCGCAGCATGGGCCCCTAGCACGGCAACAACGTACGGCAGTACTATCCGCCGCTACTTCGATTTCTGTACGGAACAACGACTCGCGCCGCTCGCGGCCACACCGGCACACATGGCACGCTACGTCGCATGGCTGGGTCAACTAGGTACGATCAAGGCCTCGAGTCTCTAGCCGTACCTATCAGCTGTCAACGGCTTCTTCAAGGACCACGGCCTCGAAGCAATTGCCATCGGAGATTTGGTCGCGAAAGTGAGAAAAGGCCTAGCGGCCTCGCAAGTCGCGATTGACGACACGCCGGTACGGGTCCACCTGCCCGCCTCTATCATCGAGAAAGCCCTACGCATGGCTCAAGCCCTACGACTCCAACTCACGGCGGCCACGTCGCGTGAACGGCTACAAGCCAGCCCATCACGAGAACAAGTACGCTTACTACGGGCATGCACTACGGTGGTACTACTCTACTTATTCTTCAGTAGAGGGGGCGCAGGCATAGGCTGCTTAACAGAGGACCTCGTCGCCTCCGAGGCAGACGGACTACGCTTGTACTACCGTACAAGAAAGGGCCAACGCGAAGTGTCAGCAGAACGCAAACTACTATGTCACCTACCGCCTACAGTACACACCGAGGTAATTCAGATGTTATTGCTCTTCGACGCTATCCGACACACGCTCTCGGACGGAAAATACCCGACAGCGCGGTGGGCGATTACCACCTCCGAACGACACGACAGATGGACAGCCAACACGCTCACGGGATGGCTCACCGAGGTCACGGTGGCACTACAAGAACGACCCCCAGAAGGTTACAGCTGGACATCACACTCCCTCCGGAAAGGGGCTGCGACAGCCGCCTACAGCATCGGCGTTACGCTACAGAAGATAAAACACTTCGGTGGCTGGTCAACGGAGTCCAACGTCGTCCTCGACTACATCGACCCGACCGCCCTTGTAGGACGGTCATAGTGGTTCCTCTTCGGCTGGCTCACACCATGGGGTGGCCAACCTACGACAAACCACCCGCCCAATGGCGACAACATGGCAAACGGAGCCTCCCCGTGCTTTGTAAATGGCCATATTGAAATTATAGAGGTTTAAATTACACTGGGGGCGAGAATAGTCGGGCGTTGCCACGACGTTGCAAATCCTAACCGCTAGATTACGCATGACACTGTGGTTTAACACAGACATGCGTTACCCCTATATGACGCGCCGACACACATAGGTCGTCAACCTTCTGCCTTTGCGCGAGCACAGCTCACGCAACCCTCCCTCCCGATTCCCTCAATTAGCGTACGTACCGGGCCTTGGGCCCCTTGCGAGCAAAAAATGTAAGAGATCAACACTTTTGGCAAACGGAGCCTCCCCCTGCTTTGTAAATAGTGTGATATCACATATGGCGTACCAGGTAGTGAAACCTTAAACCCTAACTATGATCAAATGGAAACCCTACACCCGACTCGTACGGGTATCAAATACTAAAATGCTTCATTATCTCATCTTTCGCGGATGGTTGTTAAGTTCGCCTAAGAGCCTAAAACTGTGTACATGTAAGAGACAAGCATGGAGGGAAACCCTAATTACCCGGCACTTACATGTAGCCCTAACTAACCCCTCACGCTACCCATAAGTCATTATTTCACTATTTTTTTTTAATTTATTTTTACAAGAAAAACCAGTGGAGGCCACCAAGCAAAAAAAAAAAAGAAGGAAAAAACCAAAGCCCGGGGAACAGGAAGGCATGAATGCAAAGCGTCGCGGAGATAGGAACTCAGATGAGTGCCATGAGCAGCAGAAATTTCTAATCTATTTTCAATCTAAATGGTCAGTCGCATTTCAGGAAATGGAACAATAAATCCTTGGGACTTCATTTTTCCCGGTTCGGACCAGTGGTGTGCGGAACACAGTTCCGTTCCGGTCACCTCCGACGGAATACCGAAATTCCGTATACTTCCGTTCCACCGGAATACCCCTCGAAAAGGACGGAAAGTTGCCCTAGAAAATTGCTGTTTCTCTCGGCTCTTTTGGTGGTGGGTGGTTATGCCCCGAAAAGGCATTATACGGCGAGAAATGTTACATAGCCTATGTTCTTTGCAGTCGGGGGATATACGAAAAAAAACTGGTTACTGAATCGAATCGGGTGCATTGGATTATAAACATGTATTATGCATACATATTCTAATTTGCTGACCTCTCCCAATCCCAGATTGCATGTTATTTATAAAAACGGCGAAAACATCAACACTCCTACCAAACCCTGTATGTTTATAAGCACCTGGTTTGTATTACACACTAGTGTACTACTACATGTAGAACTTATTGGTATAGTGGGTATCAAAAGGCAGTTATTCGCACAGTACACGTACCATAAACATACCATAAACATCATGCTCAACAGAAGGGTTAAAATATACCCTTGGCGGAGTTACAAAATTTCTTGAATGACCTCGTGACCGACTCACCTTCTTTGGGTCGTGCAAGGAGTGCCCCGACCCCATTTGACAACCCAAGAAGTAGTCGACTTTCTAAGAAGCGTTCTCTTCAGAGTCCAGAGGTCGAGGGCAGTGAACGACTTTATCGAGGCGAAGAATATTTGTTTAGGCGAGGTCGTGGCCGTGGCAGCGGTCGTGAAGGCCGTGGCCGATCTTCTCCAAACATTAGCCGAATTGATTTCAACGCCATCGTTGGAGCTTCGACCCCTCAGGAGCGCAAACGACACCAAGAGGAGGGCTTTGCTTCAAGTGCCACAAGGAGGGACACCGTGTCTTCCAATGCCCGGAAGTGAAGGGCAAAGAGCCGGTCGACACGCCCAACAAGCAGAAATGATGGTGGCGTGGCTACTCTTTGCACGTTTTTGAGCATTTGGCTACATCTACATGTCGTCTTGAGACCTTGTTAGTGATAGAGGTGCAAGTTTCTTTTTCGACACCTCCATCGACTTCAGTAGCGACACCAACTAAGTTAGGAGATGGTCGTCGTCGTCAGAGCAAGCAAAAAGAGAGATGTAGACCTATAACCAAATACGTTCGATTGACGATTGGAAAATGTTGACTATGCTTACGAGCCTATGCACGCACGATTTGACTTCACTTTGGGAGGTTGTGCAGACGACGAAGGTCCTCACTTGCACGGTGGCTTACCTCACTTTTCACCGAGTAATTTGGTCCTAGAGAGATACTTGAGTAGTTGAGTGGGGAGCGTGTGTTTTTTAATCCACCCTGGGAGTTCGCGGAACACATTGGTTGTCATTTCGAGAGTTTTAGGCGTACATCTCCCACATCTACGATGGTTGTGTTTATTCTTCCTAAGTGGGCTAAGTTCAACGAGCTCACTCGACACAAGAAATTGTACCGAGAATTCCCAGCTCGGTCACAATTGTTCACTCGCGAGTCGGTTAATGATCCGACCAAGCACGAGGTTGTTGGGCATGCTCTATGTGGTTGGTCGACGATGGTTGTGATTTTTACGATTCAGCCCGGACTACGATCTTTATCAACCTACCTCGGTATATGTACCACCAAACGTCCTTACGGAGTCCATCGCTACGCTACGATAGTTTTTTCCGAGCGCTACCGCCATGTTGACATGCTTCATCGAAACTTGCCCGTTAATAATTCGAACTGACATGGTCGTGAAAGCTCATAATGGTTGTCATCACATTTCTGGACTAGTCGATTGCGATGCGACACTTGACTTTGTGTCAAAACACTTCGTACGACGTTTTCCCTTCGTCGGATTCGCAAATCCAAGGTCAAAACACCCGTTCAACTCGCCAAAAAACAACGTGTCACGTCTTCGGCAGTTTGTGACATCAGTTCCGAGATGGCTCGTCAATAATTTCAACTGAATTTTTACGTATTACGTGATATACGCGATGTTGATATAGAACTTGGTTTGCAATGGCTAGATGACGGACAAGCCTCTTTACAGTTCGGCACGACGCGTGTTTTCACCCTGGTGGACGGGACATCAATGGAGACTCAGACAAAGGAGCGCATACCAGAATGCTTACTCATGTCCTATGGTAAGATTCAAAAGCTCATGCGCAAGACGCGCCGAAGCAAGGGACGTAATGCTATGTTTTACGTGATGAACGTCACGCTAGCAACGGAACAACCGGCATAATTTCATATTGGAGAGGAGTTTATTGCATAACAACGTTTGAACTTCCGATCGTTGATTTACGACGATTTGGAGTTGTTGCCGCCATTGAGTTCACCGCATGTAAGCCGACATTGGGATCACCCAATCGAGACTATTGGCGCGATGAAACGCAAACGTCTTAATCGCTTACCGCCTGCGAAGCGCGTTGTGCTCAAAGATGCAGTAGATGCTAGATGCCCATGCCACCATGATTTCGGCTCGCCAATCTTTTTTGTGTTTAAAGCTGATTACTAACAAGCGAGGTTCTTTTCTCATGGAGTCTTCCCACATTTGGAGGCTATCATGGTCATGGTCATGGGGGTAGGAGTACCACGCGGAGGATGCAACCGTTGGAGAGTAGCGACGACGGCGTCCTCCACCATCCCGAAGTCGGCTCCATCTATGCGGTCCCGTTGTAGCTGGCCAACTTCCACTATCTCCCGAGCTCGACGGAAGACAACACGGCGTCGGAGGTCACCTTCGAGTAGGTGAGTCGGTGGCTATTGTTGCTCCCGTTGAGTGGGCCGTGCCCGACGACGGCGAAATCTTTAGAAATCGATCTCCGCTCAACACAAATGTTGTTGCTCATATATCAAAATCCGTCCGAATTTGTTTCCCTTCGCCCACCGAACAATACTGCCCTTGTCTAAAGAGTTAGGGATATTACTGGCAGCGCTATGGTGTCGCGTATGATGTTGCATCGCTAGTGGGCGGGCGAGGGGGCGTGAAGTAGTCGCCGCTCGGATTACGACTCAACTCCCGTGATAAGCCAGTGTCCTGTGTATGAACCCTCGTACGATGCCACTTTTATGGTTCATCACTACCGGCAGAGCAACAAGTAAAAAATAGGCGGGTTTCCTTACGAGCCTCAATCGTTACAATAAACGCAGTATGACAGCCGAAGGACAACAGTCCTGTTCCTCTACTGGTTACGGCAGCCGGTGAGGTAACGGCTATAGCCGCCTCAAAATTGAAAACAAGGGGGGGGGGGGGGGGGGGGGGGCTCGCGCTTGATCAGGCGAGTAAAACTGGGGCTCTGCGCCAATGCAGCGCGACAAAAACAAAAACTCCAAAAATGATGCTCCGAGACTCTGTCTGTCAATACTGTTCTCAGGTGAATAACCTACTCGATAATATATCCGGGGGAAGGCTCGTCTTCCGCTCTTCTTTCTTGTCGGTTAGTTCTACTTCCAATAGACGGAATGGGGGCCTTTAGACGGCGCCCTGTGCCAGCATGCTCTCCGCGACCTTAACAAAGCCCGCGATGTTGGCGCCGCCCTGCAGAGTCACGCCATACTCTGCGGCCGCGGACTTGGAGTTCAGATAAATGTCTTTCATAATGGCCTGCAGCTTCTCGTCCACCTCGCCGCGGCTCCACTTCATGCGCATACTGTTTTGGCTCATCTCCAGCCCGCTGACCGCCACGCCGCCCGCGTTTGCGGCCTTGGCGGGGGCAAACATAACGCCATTCTTATGGAACGTCTCAATAGCGCCCGGAGTGGACGGCATGTTGGCGCCCTCGGCGACTAGAAGGCACCCCGCGTTCACCAGATCCTGCGCGTCATCTTCAGTCACTTCGTTTTGAGTGGCGCACGGCATCGCTATGTCAACGTTGGGCACCTGCCACGGCTTAGCGCCCGCGTGGAACTCGCCCTGGGAAGAAAGTCCCTTATAGTCAGCCAGGGACCCGCGAATGTTGTTCTTCAGGTCCATGATCTCGCCGAGTTGCAGCTCGGTGATGCCGTTGGGCTCGTACACCGTGCCCTTGCTGTCGGACATTGTGACAGGGACTGCGCCAAGTTGGATGAGTTTTTGGACAGTGAACTGCGCCACATTGCCGGAGCCGCTGACAGCCACGCGCTTGCCGTCAAGAGATTTATCCTCGTCCAGCAGCATCTCCTGCGCGAAATATACTACGCCGTAGCCGGTAGCCTCAGGTCGAATGTTCGAGCCTCCCCAAGCAGGCGCTTTGCCGGTCAAGGTGCCGGTGAACTCGTTCCGCAGGCGTTTGTATTGTCCAAATAGGAATCCAATTTCGCGGCCCCCGACACCGATGTCACCCGCTGGGATATCGGTATCCGGGCCAATGTGCCTACTGAGCTCAGTCATGAAGGACTGGCAGAAGCGCATCACCTCCCCGTCTGACTTGCCCTTCGGGTTGAAGTCGGAGCCGCCTTTGCCGCCACCGAGGGGAAGGGTGGTGAGCGAGTTTTTTAGGATCTGTTCAAACCCTAAGAACTTAATGACCGACAAGTTGACGGACGGGTGGAAGCGGAGGCCGCCCTTGTATGGACCCAACGTGGAACTGAACTGCACTCGGTACCCTCTGTTGACGTGCACGCTGCCTTGGTCGTCAGTCCAGGGGACACGGAACATGATCATCCGCTCTGGCTCCACCAGCCGCTCGAAAATAGGCACGAACTCGGGACACTTGCTCATCACCGGCAGCATCGTCTCCAGCACCTCAGCCACAGCCTGCAGAAACTCGGGCTCATGCGCGTTGCGTCCCTTGATGCGCTCCCACATCGACTGAACGTCGCTGTTTGTGAAGTGTAGCTGCGCCGCGTGCTCTTCCGCGATGTCGACATGAGCGCCGTTTTGTCCGCCGTTCTTCATCCGCGTGAACACCACTGCGTTGTTGGTAGCGGTTGCTGCATCCATCGAGAGGGTGAGTGCGACGACGTCGTCTGAGGTCGGTGCGGTTGGTGAGTAAGCTTCGCCGTCTTTGGTGGTGACCTTGCCTCGAGCAACAGTTTTCGCCTTGACTCGACGGGATGACGACGGCGAGGCAGTCTTCCGGGCCTTCAGTGGCGAGCAAAAGCGAGACGGGGTTGCACGACTCGCCAGTGATAGAGAGTCGGATCGAGCTCGGGCGATGGGCGGCTCTGGTTGAGCGCGCTTAATGAGGCGAAGAGACATATCCGTGCCTAGTACCTGGTAAGCAGGCGGCGGCTTTGGCTCGGGCGGCGGCTGCTGAAGCCTGCGCGGGCTTGTATTTCGTTGACTTGCTCCCGGTAGTACGGGTAACGGTACTGCGGTTGAACAACGTATATATTTTCAATGAGTGTGGAACCCGTACCGTACGGAAGTAAGTAATAAATCCTAGATCAATCCGTGAATAGTCGTCAACGAAATACTAGCAATATTTCGACAGTATCTGACTGTGAATTAAGGATACATTCTGCTTGAAATTGAAAAAGCATCGAAGGAGTTGCGCTCTCTTTTAAACAAATTGCTGTAGCTGAATTCTATGCCAAACATCTTCCGCAACCCAGACTAGACAAGCCGACAAGTCGCAGAAAGAGGCACTGGCACACTCGCGAATATATTTCGACCAAGGCAAGGTAGTGCTGAATAACTATCGGTGCCTGTCGATACAGCTGGGTTCGCACGATATCGGAAAGTAGTGAAGACGTTTTCTAATCCATGCTGCTCACCTTCAATTTATTGGCTGTATCTGTCGCAGAAACTTCAATCCTTCAGTCCAATTCTGAACTCCAGTCGGAGAATGCTTTGTTCACAGGGCCTTATCGAGTGAGCCTAAGTGCGTGATAATTGTGAAAACTTGAGCGACAGTCTTCTGAGAATAGCAGACCACGACAACCGCAATAAAGTGTGCTACTTACTCTCTGTCCCTTTCTGAAGTAAGTATCGTCTGCAGGTGTGAGAGTAAGCGCGGCCGGCGGTAGACTTTTTTCTAAATGCACAAGTATGTCTGTTTAGGTGTTGTAAGTTCTATTGTCGCTGAATGATGTGCGACCCATCGAATCGCTATCCTTTTTATACCTCTGTCACTCAGTCGTGTGTTCGAAGGCTGTCTGGACCTTGCTTTTTCCACGCCTCCCAATTGCCGCGTCACGAGATGGCGATAGACGTCGTCGCGCCGCTTCCCTGCTGCGTATGCGTCGTCAGCAACGTAATTTGGTTTGCGTGGCGCCCTCTACATATATATATTGGATCGTTATTCATATATTGTAGATTTGTAGTAGTACGGGTGCGAGCATAGAGGTGTCTCGTCTGCGCTGATGCGCTCCATTTGCCGCTGCGATACTACCGGTAGTTTAATTATCTATTGTTTACCTACAAATATTCTAGTAAGGTAGCCACACCTGTTGCTATTAATTTTGTTCGTATCAGGTCGCCTACTCTGAGTGTAAAGATGTATATCGAGTACTCTATATAGAGAGCTACCTGTACGGTCAGAATTAGCAAGGATGCCACTACGGTTTCTTTGTACTTACACGAGAATCATAATCAGCGCGTTGATTACTCACCCCCTATTATCAATCTACTAATATTATTAGGGATTGGCGATAGTCGTATCTTTACCGTGTTTGCTGTAAAAACACACGACAGACGGTTGCAGCCCGTGCATTGTGAGTCACACGTCTTACCGGCGATACGTCCAGTCAGCATACTATGGCAACTTAGCATGATGGCATCGCATGTGAGGATTACGAGTTGTACGTGTTGGGGCCATCTGACTGTGCAAAATACGGGGACAATCAAATTGCGGGCGGTGGAGAGAATACAATTAATTGCATCCATTCATGCGATGCTAAAGAGCGTTGAGTAGTGATATACCAATCTAAATCTCCAAAATATGGAAAGCGGCGCATTGAGCAACCGGGGGCGGCGGGACCTGGAGGAGGAGCCTAGAGGAAGAACAATCCGATAATGAAAAACTAAGTTGTCAAGGTAGCCATGAGAATCCAGGCGACATTCATGTGTTATGTATCAAACTAGGCGGACGAGAATGGCGGCGAGGGCGAATGATATAAATGACACCGAGAAGTAGGCAAATAAATTATTATGAAGCCCGTCAAATTGTCAATACGTCGTTGTCCTACAGGAACCTCTTTCTGTCGAAAGTTTGTTCTATCACCAGCACCCTCAACATATTAAAAACAAAGCGTGCTGAACGGAAAAATGACAATTAACCGCAGGTTGAAGGCTGAACAGACATATGATGTGTACCCTGGTTCATGACGGTGCGGCCCGTAGTAGCGAATCATGACGATATCTTTCATGACGATGGCCTTGTATGGTAGGTAGAGAAGCCCTAAGTGTCAAGTGACGTCTCGTCATCAACCCCGATAGACGGGGGTGAGTTCGGATGGGGATTCTACCCGTACGCCCACTAGCCTTATTCATTACTTGCATCTCATCTTTCGCGGATGGTGGCTACTGCATTCATTACTTGCATGTTCCGATATAATATAAATGTGATAAATCTACGCGGTAGTTGATGAGCACCATGCGAATTCATAAAATATTTTTTACAAAAAATAAGTGGAAACCACCAAGCAAAAAGGAAAAAAGGAGGGGGGGAATCCCACAGGCCGCCTAAGCCCGAGGAACAGGAAGGCATGCCACAGCATTAGTACTGCCCTCCTGCAAAGCGTCGCGAATCAGTGATAGGCGCCGACGCAAATGCGTTGATGAACGTGCTTCAACGCACGGGGCGAGGTAGGGCCTGTTGCTTGAGTTGCATTTTATATGCAATTAGGTTTTTAGCCATGGCGGCAATGCAGATCTATTGGCCAAGAACTCGGCGAAATTCTGTCAGTGTGTGTGTGGCATTCTGCAAGAGAGAGCACGCGGTGTAACACTTAATTACGGCTAATGCATAGACAATCGCAAGAGCGTTAATGCTGCAAGAGCGTCAATGCTGTAATTAAATACAAAAAATTATAACCAACTCGCGCCTCCTCCCTCCATTGCATTCTACTTTAGTACTCTAACCAAAGTTCTACCAAAATCATGCCATCGGGATATTCACCCTGGGTGCATTTGAGGTGGATTGCACTGCTTTTGGGAGGATCATAAGCATTTGGACGGCTTATCCACGTTACATCGAGTTAACTAATAAATGCGAGGCTTCATATCAAATTGCCAACTGTGCTGTATTTTTCCGGGGTTTTCCACGGACGGGGCCATGCAACGGAAGGGGGTTGGGGGAGCACAACAACAGCCACTCTACAAGCGCAGCAACACCAAATGGAGACGCCAACATCGAGAGACGGCTGACACGGCTTAGTGATGTTCGCCTTGCTCGCTCGCATCGTCGTCGTCCACATTGAAAGAGAGAGCCGCCAGCGAGCGATTGGCTACCCAATCGCTCGCCCCGCGGTGGATACCCCCCACGGAGCGGCTCTGCGTTGCCTGCGGCGCATGCGAGGACTGCTGCGCGGGGGTGCAGCTG
>JAPMLY010002344.1:20000-52849 GCA_026401115.1 Tetraselmis chui | reverse complement strand
TGCAAGGAGACAATAGTCTAGATAATATATCTAACCATAGTGCCAATAATTTGTGGCGAGGCAGCACCAACAATGTAAGATACTACAATTTCAACTTTTGTACTACCCGCAGTTTTTAAAACAATCATTGTTACATTTTTGTGAAGCGTGGCTAGAGTTCGATGTTGTTTTGCATGCACCATGCAAAGATGCATGGACAATGACGGTGCAAAGGCGAGGGGCTACAAGATTGTGCATACTATTGCGGTAACCTACTTACATGAACGATATAGTAAATATCGTTAACTTGAGTTTAGAGGCAAGAAGGCCACTGAGCGACATCCATTCTTTTCCGATGCGTCGGTAAATTGCACGCCTAACACGTAGAAGACCACGGGTTCGTGTTAGAGTTGGGAACGGATAGTTACACGGAGGTCGTGCCGGCCCCACAAGGGGGCCGGCTGTGGTGACTAGAGAAGTGAGAGGAGAGAGATGGCGGCCGGCGAAGGCACCGGCAAGGCCGGCCGACCGCCACTAATAGGGAATAGAGTACCGCTAATAGCATAACACTAAGTACTAGAATGACAAATAGCTACCTTGTACATAAGTACTATGCAACGGGATGCTAGTGCTAACACCCCCCCTCAAGGTAGCCGAGGTCTTGACGTCGTCCTAGCTTGCGTTGAGGAAGGTGTCATCTTGGTAGAAGGTGTAGTGCTTGTAGCGTGTGTCTCCGGCCGGGTAGGTGTAGCGACATGCGCTCACAAGAACGTGCCGCTACCGGCGAGTTGCTGATATGAAGCAGTTCCAAATGTACTGCGTAATGTACTATTCTGACATGTAGCGGGAAAAACTGTCCGCGGGGGGATTAGCCGACGCATGAGAGCGACCGGCGAGGAAGAAGCACAGCCAACAAGGCCGTTAGGAGCGTGTAGGCACTCAAAAAACATAGACGGGCGCTCGTGTTGACTCCCCCTTTTTGCCGTGGGAAAGTCAAGCTCCTCGCTAAGTAAGGTGAGCGTTGCGGCATTGCCTCGGGAAAAAAAATAACAGTACTACTTAAAGTACGTACGGGCCGAATTTTCGCGGGTCGGTCTGACAAACCAGATCCGGTCGAGAGCATCGGTAGGCTGAAGGCTAGGTGAGACAGAAAGCTGGGTGGGGCGAGCGTGGCGCCGGGCGCTTTACACACGCTCTTCTCCTTTTTACTTGGGAGATGGTAGGACAGTCGCGGACAACCAGCTCGAAGGCGAAGCGTGGGGTCGGTGGGACGATGAATAACTAGCGTGGCGCCGAGCGCTTTACACACGCTCTACTCTTTTTTACGTGGGAGTAGGTAGGACTAGCGTGGCGCCGAGCGCTTTACACACGCTCTTCTCTAGTGTAACTTGGTGGAGGGCCCATAACCTGTTAGAGTTGGGAACGGATAGTTACACGGAGGTCGTGCCGGCCCCACAAGGGGGCCGGCTGTGGTGACTAGAGAAGTAAGAGGAGAGAGATGGCGGCCGGCGAAGGCACCGGCAAGGCCGGCCGACCGCCACTAATAGGGAATAGAGTATCGCTAATAGCATAACACTAAGTACTAGAATGACAAATAGCTACCTTGTACATAAGTACTATGCAACGGGATGCTAGTGCTAACAGTTCAATATCCGGTGAGTCCGATCTTGAGGTGTAGGCGTGTTACTGTCCAAGATGAACACCACCTTCCACTTTGGTTTAGGAGCCGGGCTGCGGTCCGGGGGAGGGTACGGGGGCGGAGGGGGGGGCGTGGTAATGTCGGGAACTAGAACTTAGTGGCAAGAAGTCCACCAAGCGACATCTAGTCTTTTTCGATGCATCGGTAAACCTGACGCCTAATACGCGAAAGGTCGCGGGTACGATACGCGGTGAGTCCGATCTTGGTATGTAGGCGTGTGGCGGCCCAAGATGAACCCCACCTCCCACATTGGTTTCGTACTAAGGCTAGGGATCGATGGTATCGCCGACATTTTACAAGCACATTTCGCTGCGATTACGGATATACTTCGCATTCGGGGTCTCCGAAAGCACCACGAAATACACCGATATTGTCCTGATGATATCATGGGTCCCTAGCCTTATTTCGGACATAGCCGGGCTGCGGTCCGGGGAGAGTCCAGGGAGAGGCCGTGGTAATGTCGTTAACTAAAAGTTAGTGGCAAGAAAGCCACTGAGTAACATATCTTCTTTTCCGATGCGTCGGTAAAGCGCACGCCTAATACGTAAACGGCCGCGGGTTTGAAACCCGGTGAGTCCGATCTTGGTATGTAGGCGTGTGACGGCCCAAGATGAACCCCACCTTCCACATAAGTCATCCTAGCAACATTTCCTTACATTAAGCAACATCTATACAAGTGGCAAATGACGCATCATCAATACGAGTGGCAACGGCAATTGACTTCAACAATAACAACACTAATAACTACATCGGTAAAAGCATGACACAAAACTCACGAGCAGAAGTAGTAAGAGAAGCGGTCACACCAATCGAAGCGCATCAGCAAATAAATCTCAACGCAAGTGGTACCAACATGTCAAGCAAGGATAACAACAACAATAACAATAATAATTGTAGTTGCAGACTTGCAGTAGCATCAAAACACACTACCATGAACAATCGTATCAACTCGTGCGTATCGCTACTAGTTGCATTCCGTACACTCCGAGGAAGTGTAAACCTGGAATAATACAACCATTGTAATTAGCTCAAGTCCAAGTAAAATACTAGCGTGCTTACTAGTGATATTAACTAAGCGACACGACGCGCATGATCAAGTTTGTCCCAGGCTACACTCAGCACGTCACATGAGACGAGTTTCCGAGGGTCGCGTGACGCTTCAAGATTGAAGGCCAGCTAGGCTGGGCTACTTAAGCTAGCGCCCTGGAGGGAGGAAACAAGCCGCTTTTCATTTACTCTTTTTAATTATATTCAGCTACATTGCAAACAATTCCGCTCTCACACGTCTTTTTGCATTAGTTGTAATTAATTGTTATGCAGTTTGTTCGCTAAGCAAACTGTCACTTACCTCTCGCTTACCGGTCGTTGATGCTTACGGCGCGGGCGCAGCGCGGTGTACCGCACCATCGCTGCCAACGACGGCTTCTTCCACCATCGCGGAAGTGCATTGAAGCGCGCGGCTCCTCCGACATTGCACACGAAGAAGGTTTTTGCAGACGGCCCCCTCCACTTATCACAACGTCGCCTTAGCTAGGGCCACACTTGCAGTGTTACTTCAGTGGAAACCAAAAACTAATCCACGCGCTCTTATGTATATCAACCCATGCGCGAGTACCCCTACACGTCACTGCGGTTCTGAAGCGCAAAAGCGCTGCCGACTCATCACCAAAATAATCAGAAGCACGACATACAAAACAATAAAAATATAAAAAGCAGTTCCTCCCTACCTAAAAGTAGTTTTGTCAACTATAAGTGGGGAAGGCGCCCGCCGGCGGCCCCGGAAGGGGGTGCGCACGCTGGCCCGTCGGCATCCCCTCACCTCCCCGTGGTGGGCGCTGGAAACCCCGTAGTCGTGCCATACTTGGCACGGTAGGGGCTAAGAGGGCCGACAGTGCGATCCGCGCGATTCGCAGCTGTCGGGAAAGCCATTACCGAGGGCCTTTTATTTTAGTTTTTTTGTGTACGCTACCAGCACCACGATCTCCCATTCGGGCCGTCCGATATGCTTTTTCAATACCAAATACTACTAACTAAGATACCGTCCCATTTGGGGGTGGGGCATGTGTCTTCAGGAGTGTGTGGTGCCCATGGGGGTACGGACGGATCAACGGTGATACGCGGGTGTTGGAGCTGGCGGCGGAAAGCCCGGAAGCAGCGCTAGAGTATGGCGCTCGCTCGACGTCGATATGCATACCGACGTTGAGTCGGCCGACATGGGGCAACACGACGCCAACACGGAGGAGGACTGTCACGACGAGAGGAGCGGCGTGGATTGGCGGCGGGGTGATCCTCAAGATGAGCCGCCGCTAGAAAATCCGGTACGTGGTTTGAATAATTTCCGCACCCCCGGGGCCTTTTGGATTCGGCCATTGCGATCGCGCACTACTCCACCGCTACCCACTATCGCTAGGCACACATAATATTAGAGAGTGCGAGCCCGGATAAGCGCGGAGGCTCGCACTCGAAACAAGGGTGCTCGATGGACGCGCAAACGGTGGGTGGAGGGTTCGATCGCTCGCTGGTTTTCCAAACATGTACCCGGGTACCAGCACAGAAAAAGCCGGAGAAATGGCCGGGAAGACATTTCAGCGCGGCGACAGGAGCGCTAGCTTTCTTGTTTGGATGTCTCCCCCCCCCCCCCCCCCCCCCCCTTGCGCTTGAGGTGACATGGGACCTCTACTAGGAGGAAAGTCGCGACGGGAAGAGCGGCTACGACCTTGGGGCGGGGCTTACGGGATGTGACGGCGTGATCGACGAGCGACCGCGTAAGGTGGGGCTTTCCGCTAGCCTTTCCCTTCCTTTCTTCCGCAAGACCGAAGTCATGCGAGAGCTAGATTAGGATGCCCCGTTATCTCGAACGCCGATCGGCCTGGGCCTTTCGGCACCCCGGTTCGGTGGGAGCGGGCCGTGCATCGTGAAGGTCGAGCATGAGCTTTCATGTTGCATACTTGACAAGTGGACTCATTTTTAGATATACAAAAATATTTCTGTTGTTATTGCTTAGACGGGGGAACTGTGGCAATTACTGCGGTTGCTTACAGTTTTTTGACCTCCAAGGAACGTTGGCACACATTGCACATAGGTGTGTCGATAGGTGTGCCTTGTTGAAGAGTACCCGGCCCGATCGTTCTCCTAAGTGTCCTAGATGGTAGAAAGTGGATGGCCGTTAGACAAATGCCGGTCCAATTTGCCGATATTTATTGAAATTATAGAGGTTTAAATTTAAATGGGGGCGAAAATACTCAAGCGTTGCCACGACGTCATTACAAATTTTAACCGCTAGATTACGCACGTCACAATGAAAAACGCAGACATGCGTTACCCCTATATGACGCGCCGAGACACAAAAGTTGTCCACCTTTTGCCTTTGCGCGAGCACAGCTCACGCAACGGCATCTAGACTCTAGAAGTCTAGCAAGGTAAAAGGTCATGACTAGCACACGGTTTGGCTACTATCGAACCACTTCACACGGTAAGTATGGCAGACAATCATGTTTAGCTTCGTCTTGCAAGACGGGTTCTACGCGCTGGGCATCAACCCAGCGGACCGCGACTATTTCACCGTAAACGTACGCGGACAGCTCTACATACTCGCGGGGTTACCTATGAGGTGGTCCATGTCCCCATTTTATATCTGCAAGATGACGTGGACTTTCGTAAACTTCCTTCGCGCCCCGGACCCCGAACACCCTATCGCACCACAAGACAATTGCACTAAGACCTACAAAGGACGAATGCGCTGGCGAGCGCCATGATTCTACCCTACGTCGACGACTTTCTGCTATTCACGCATCGACCGAGGAGGAGGCTCTCAACTTACGCCAACGCCTCTCCAAGCTGCTCGATCGTCTCGGCCTCTTCCGCCACCCAACCAAGGGATTTTGGACACCAACGCAAGTCGGACCCCAAATGGGAATCGACATCGACACCGCGTCATGCTATTTCTACGCACCGGAGGCAAGACTCACCAAGTTCGCGCAACATGCCAGATAGCCCATCGGGCGAGCTACTCGGAACGCACGCTAGCTACCCGTCAAGGACCTTCATTGACTGGCGGGCAAGGCACACTACCTTTCTTGGCAATTCCAACAACCACATTCTTCCTCCGAGAACTTCACTCCGTCGGCGAGAAGTGGGGAGGCCTCGTTCTTTTAAACCCCCGGCTGCGACGCAACATGCAGTGGTGGACACATGTGCCCAGTCAATCCAACGGAAAACCCCTTCCCAAACCCGTCGAGACCGCATGCCTACACACGGACAACTCCGGTTACGGATGGGGCGCGGTATTGAACGAGAACCTCGAGGCTCGAAGATTCTGGTGCGCACAAGACGAACAACAACACATTACTTGGAAGAAGCAGAAGGCCGCCTGTCACGTTGTCGAGAGTTTCTTACCTCAGTTGGCCGGCCGCGAGGTCCTCATGCACAAGGACATCCATACAATAAGTCATATTTTGATTGGCCTGACCTCGCGGTCACCTGTCATGATGGAGGAACTGCGACGTCTATGGAGCTTACTCGACACGAACAATATCAACCTGAGGTACGCTACATTCGATTGGTAGCCAACGCCTAGATCGACGAGCTCAGTCGACACCTCGACAACGACGAATGGAGACTAGAACCGGTACTTTTTGCGGAACTCGACGCGAGGTTTGGTCGACACTCGATCGATCGCTTCGCTTCAGCGCTCAACACCCTATTACCGCGATACAACGCAGAATGTAGGGACCCAACGTGCGAAGCGGTGGACGCACTCCACCTATCTGACGACAATTGGCGTCGGGAAAACAACCGGTGCAACCCCCCTGGCCCCTCCTCCCAAACCTCGTCTAGAAACTACGGCAGAGCGGCGCCGCGGCTACAATAGTCGCCCCTCGATAGACAAGAAAAGTATGGCACTAAGCATGTACCAAGATGGCTTCAAAAGAACTAATAGTCGCGCCCCGTCAAGATTTGTTCCAACCCGGGCGTCGGGCACTACGCGGTCCAACATGCAATCCGCAATCCAGCAATAACTCTATTCCGGGTTCCCTCCCGGCGTGGCTCCACCTAAGCCGAGGAGCGGTGAGTGCGACGTTGGCACTTTTTACGGGACTACACCGCGAGCCAAGAATCCCAAACCCAGAGTGCGGCAGACAAACGAGGCCCAAGTACATGGTAAACGGCATAGCCAACACAAGCCCGTGGATCGAGACGATAAAACTGCACACGACCAAGATTCTCGGCTCGGACGTACTCGGCGCGACGACCCTAGCCCTATTCTCCGCAGCAAGGGCACCAATCACAACAGCAACGTACGGCAGTACTATTGTTAGCACTAGCATCCCGTTGCATAGTACTTATGTACAAGGTAGCTATTTGTCATTCTAGTACTTAGTGATATGCTATCAGCGGTGCTCTATTCCCTATTAGTGGGGGTCGGCCGGCCCTGCCGGTGCCTTCGCCGGCCGCCATCTCTCTCCTCTCACTTCTCTAGTCACCACAGCCGGCCCCCTTGTGGGGCCGGCACGACCTCCGTGTAACTATCCGTTCCCAACTCTAACAGGTTATGGGCCCTCCACCAAGTTACACTAGAGAAGAGCGTGTGTAAAGCGCTCGGCGCCACGCTAGTCCTACCTACTCCCACGTAAAAAAGAGTAGAGCGTGTGTAAAGCGCTCGGCGCCACGCTAGTTATTCATCGTCCCACCGACCCCACGCTTCGCCTTCGAGCTGGTTGTCCGCGACTGTCCTACCATCTCCCACGTAAAAAGGAGAAGAGCGTGTGTAAAGCGCCCGGCGCCACGTTCGCCCCACCCAGCTTTCTGTCTCACCTAGCCTTCAGCCTACCGATGCTCTCGACCGGATCTGGTTTTTCAGACCGACCCGCGAAAATTCGGCCCGTGCGTACTTTAAGTAGTACTGTTATTTTTTTTCCCGAGGCAAATGCCACAACGCTCACCTTACTTAGCGAGGAGCTTAACTTTCCCACGGCGAAAAGGGGGAGTCAACACGAGCGCCCGTCTATGTTTTTTGCGTGCATGCACGCTCCTAACGGCCTTGTTGGCTGTGCTTCTTCCTCGCCGGTCGCTCTCATGCGTCGGCTAATTCCCCCGTGGACGGTTTTTCCCGCTACATGTCAGAATAGTACATTACGCATTATATTTGGAACTGCTTCATATCAGCAACTCGCCGGTATCAGCACGTTCTTGTGAGCGCATGTCGCTACACCTACCCGGCCGGAGACACACGCTACAAGCACTACACCTTCTACCAAGATGACACCTTCCTCGACGCAAGCTAGGACGACGTCAAGACCTCGGCTACCTTGAGGGGGGGTGTTAGCACTAGCATCCCGTTGCATAGTACTTATGTACAAGGTAGCTATTTGTCATTCTAGTACTTAGTGATATGCTATTAGCGGTACTCTATTCCCTATTAGTGGCGGTCGGCCGGCCCTGCCGGTGCCTTCGCCGGCCGCCATCTCTCTCCTCTCACTTCTCTAGTCACCACAGCCGGCCCCCTTGTGGGGCCGGCACGACCTCCGTGTAACTATCCGTTCCCAACTCTAACAACTATCCGCCGGCATTTCGACTTATGTGAGGAGCACATACTCGCGTAACTCGTTGCTACACTGGCACACATGGCATGCTACGTCGCGTGGCTAGGGCAACTCGGCACCATCAAGGCCTCTAGTCTACAACCTTACATGTCGGCAGTCAACGGCTTCATAAAGGGCCACGGTCTCGAATCAGTTGCCTACGGCGACCTAGCTGCTAAGGTAGCTAAAAAACTTGCCGCCTCACATGTTGCCGCCAATGCGTGTACACTTGCCATCGTTCATCGTAGTCCAAGCCCTACGCACGGCCCAAGCCCTACGCCTCCAACTCACGGCTTCTACTACGCGTGCGGAGCTCCAAGCCAACCAAGTACGAGACCAAATACGACTCCTACGGGGATGCACTACTGTGGTAATCTTGTACTTATTCTTCAGTCGCGGGGGCTTAGGCATCGTCGAATGCTTAACAAAGGACCTCGTCGCCTCCGAGGAAGACGACATTAGCTTGTAGTCTCGTACCACCGTACAAGGAAAGGACAACGCGGAGTGTCAGCATAGCGCAAACTATATCACCTCCCGCCCACGGTTCACACCGAGGTGATTCAAATGTTTACCATTCTTTGATTCTTTTCGACGCAAGCCTTCGGATAAAAAACCCGACAACGCGCTTGGCGATCGACGTGTCGAAAAACCACGACAAATGGATAGCTAACACACTCACTCGATGGCTCCACGAGGTCACATCGGCGCTTCGGGAGCGCCCCCCAGAATGTTTCAGCTGGACCTCGCACACCTTACGCAAGGGAGCAACGACGGCCGCCTGCGACGTCGGCTTTACGCTATAAAATATGAATACTTCGGCGGCTGGTCAACTGAGTCAAGCGTCGTGCTTGACTACATCGACCCGACCGTCCTTGCAAGACGATCAAAGTGGTTCTTCTTCGGCTGGCTAACGCCGTGGGGTGGCCAACCGACGATCAACCCGCCCAATGGCGACAACTGGCAAACGGATGATCCCCCCTTGCTCTGTAAACGGTCGTAAAAATAAAATGTCTGAAATTATAAAAGCTTGAATTACTATGGGGGCGAGAATAGTTGGGCGTTGCCACGACGTTACAAATTCTAACCGCTAGGTTACGCATGCCTGTGTTCAGACCGCTGTGACAGATATGACGCGCCGACACACAGAGGTCGTCCACCTTCTGCCTTTGCGCAAGCGCAGCTCACGCAACCTTCCCTCCCGATTCCCTCAATTAGCGTACGTACCGGGCCCACGGTCTCTTGCGAGCAAAAAATGTAAGATATCAACACGTTTGGGAAACGTAACCCCCCCCTGCTTTGTAAGCGCCCAGCAGCAGTAGAGGTACAGGTACCGTAATACGGAGAGCTCACGAAATGATGACGTCAGGCGCTTCACTACCATACATAAAGCCACGCCATCCACTGCTGGCTTATTTTTACATCGTCAGCATCAGAGGGCGAAGGTCCGAACTCCGGACAAGAGGTAGCGCCACGGCAACGCTCCACAAGAATACAATAGACAGACGACGACAGGCAGCGGTACGCCTGGAAAGCTGAAAGGAATAAAGCGGCCAGTATGTGGTGGCGGGGGGCGTCTGAGAAGAGTGGTGAGGGTGTGGTTGGCCGCAGCAAGATGGGCACCGTTGTGCGGGAGTTACCAGCCGGCGGCCTTCCGCCCCAACTGCCGCTGGTTCCACTGTACGAGGCGGTTGTACTGCCGCTCGGGTTCTTGCGCGTCCGCATCCCGGACAGCGCGGTAGCGGAAGTGGAGCTGGTACAGCATCTCGCCGCCTCCTTCTTACGTAGCAAACAGTCACTGCGCCAACGAAAAGATAGCCCCCCGCCCTTGGTGGCCGCTGTGCCTGTGGTGAGCTCGCGAGTGGTGGGCGCTTGGGAGCCGGTCCGGGGCAATTGGACACCCGACGACGCGCGCGTCTCTACAACAACCCCCGGCCGCGACAAGACAGACGACACCGCGAGCGGCGGCGCGCTCGTGCAGCACGGCGTGGAATCGAACGAAGGCGATCAAACGTTGTTCCCTGTTGGAACGGTGGCAGCGGTGCTGCAGGTACTTGGCTTCCTCCCCCTTCCTATCCTCACTCGATCTGAGCCGTCCCGTGTATTGCCGTTTATTGACGTCGCGGACGATTTATTTTGTAAATTACCATATGGGGATTCTACCGTTGCCGTTTGGCCATTAAACACTTCACATGGCGATCCTTCGCACACCTCAACTATTGTTTGGGTGCCATCGTCGGCTTTGCCCTACGCTCTGACCGTCCTTCGCTCGCAGCTGCCTCGAGGCGTTCCCGACGTGTGTATATAGGCTGCGCGGGCGGTGTTTACGGAGGGGCCTGGCGAAAGTTTTGGCACTGGATTACAAAAGGACGAGCGAGTTAGACATAAAGCACTTGGTCGTTATCCGCGACAGACGTTGATAGCGCGCATGTAGGTTACACTGCAGACATGTGAGTATTACCACATGAGCTAACCGAACATGGTGTATTCACTGAAAGCCAACACCACTCATTCTGCAGCTGTCTTCATTATCTGAGGCCACGCAGTTTGCTGGGAGGAGTGTTTCCTTTGGCTTGGAACTCCCTCCCTTCCT
This sequence comes from Tetraselmis chui, assembly GCA_026401115.1. Taxonomy (NCBI): domain Eukaryota; kingdom Viridiplantae; phylum Chlorophyta; class Chlorodendrophyceae; order Chlorodendrales; family Chlorodendraceae; genus Tetraselmis; species Tetraselmis chui. The sequence goes on along the minus strand of JAPMLY010002344.1, from coordinate 42,000 downwards.
TTTTTCTTCCTTCCTTCCTTCCTATAGGGCATGGAAGCGTGTGGTGCTGTATGGCTGGATGTCTCTCTCGCACTTAGGAGCATCAACGCTGGAGTTCTGTGATTGCTCATGCGCATTATCTTGGGTGGATTCGTGTATGGATGAGCAGGTACAGCGCGTTCAGGCGGAGGATGGGGTGGAGGTGTACTGGGACATGGTGCTGGAAGGCGTGTGCCGCATCAAGGTGGAGAGGGTGGAGCGTCAAGCGGGGGCGCTGTTTTACTCCGCGGCGGTGCAGCAGTTGGACGGCTTTGAGGATGGCGACACGCAATTGGCGGCGAGGGCGCGGACAGGGCCGCCCGAGGAGCTGGTGTCGCAGCTGCGTGAGGTCAGCGCCAGGCTCATCGCTGGCCTACGCTCCGCACTGCTGGCACAGCAGGGAGACGCAGAAGGTACAGCCACAACTACCTCACTGACCCCACACCGGGAGCGCTTGTGTTTGTGTGTGTGTGTGTGTGTGTGTGTGTTTGTGTGTGTGTGTGTGTGCGTGTGTGTGTGTTTCTGTGTGCGTGCGTGTGTGTGTGTGTGTGTGTGTGTGTGTGTGTGTGTGTGTGTGTGTGTGTGTGTATGTGTGTGTGTGTGTGTGTGTGTGTGTGTGTGTGTGTGTGTGTGTGTGTGTGTGTGAGGGTATATGTGGTCGTGTGGTTGGGTGTGTGTGTGTTTTTGGGGAGTGCGTTTTTTCTATGTTTGGGGTGTGTGTGTTTGTGTGTGTGTGTGTGTGTGTGTGTATGTGTGTGTATATGTGTGGGTGTGTCACCTGACCCGTCACTTGCGGTTGTTTGCCCCTCGCAGAGGGGGAGCGCCCCAGTCGCTCTGTGATGGGCGCCACTGAGCGACTGCGCAGCATGCTCGACACGCTGCCCCCCGCGCGCGCCGCGGACGTGCTTGCCAGCGCACTCGCCGATCCCAAAGAGCGTCTCGCGGTGCTGTCGGCTGTTGACGCCAAACACCGCATCGAGCTCATTATCGCGCTAGCTAATGGTGCGTTGAAGTCGCTGCAGCGTGCGGGTCGCGTGTCTGTCCGGAGCGCTGTGCAGCATAGCGGTGGTGGCGGTGGCAGCGGTGGGTGGCAGCCCGCCGGACTGTCTGCCGTCCGGAAGCAGCAGTCAGGCCTGGATGACGCCTCACCACCAGACGATGAATATCGCCGCCTGGAACGTCGGCTACAAGAGGCTGACCTTCCTACGGAGGTTCTCGAGGTAAGCAATGAGAAAGAATTCGGGGGTTGATGCGCGCCTGACGATTGTGGGTTGGTCAATAATATTGCACTTTGATATGCATGTCAATGCTCGAGGGATGTGTGTGTGTGTGTGTGTGTGTGTGTGTGTGTGTGTAGTGGTGTGGGGGGGGGTAGACTCACGGCATGTTTTGCACTTCTGTCACGAATTACTGTTGATGTTACTCTTTTGATATCTATTTGACTTGCCAGACGGAAAGAGGGAGGGAAAGACGTTGAAATGGGAAGGGGGGTGGGGGTTACGGTTTGCTAGGTATTTTTGGCTAGGTTTGTTTTGGGTGTTTGTATGCTGTAAGCTATGCATGGCAGCCATGTGGAGGTGCCCGGAAGATTAGAAGTCTAGAGAGTACTTTTCACTTGTGGTTGGGGTTTATGGCTGATGTTACTGAGCAGATTGATCCGTGCTAGTCATGTCGCTGATGAATTGCTGGAGAGCTCTGAGCTGATTGCGGTGCGGCAGGTTGGGATGAAGGAGATAGGCAAGCTGGAGCGGATGGGGGAGCAGCACCCAGGTGCGGCGAGCGTGCGGTCGTATGTGGAGCTGATCGCGGAGCTGCCGTGGCAAAAGAAGGCGGCGCAGCTGCTGAGAGAGGACGGCACCCAGCTGCACCAGCCCCCCGTCAGCTTGGAGTCCGTGAAACAGGCGCTGGACAGCGGACACCAGGTCAGTCCGCTTCCCTATCCATCACCTGTTCCTTCCCGTCCCTTCGCATGCGCACTCTGCGTGCTTATTCATTTTTGTTGATTTTATTAAGGGGCTGGGTAAAGTCAAGCAGCGCATTCTGGAGTATGTGGCGGTGGGGCGGTTGGTGCGGAGGGAGTCGGTGCCGGGGCCCATCCTCTGCTTCATCGGCCCTCCGGGCGTGGGTAAGACGAGCCTCGCGGATGCGATTGCGTCCGTCCTGGGCCGCCCCCTTGCACGCATCGCGCTGGGCGGGGTGCGCGACGAGGCCGAGATCCGCGGTCACCGGCGGACGTACATCGGGGCGATGCCGGGGCGGGTGATCCAGGGGCTGCGGCGTGCCAAGTGCCGGGACCCTGTCATGCTGCTGGATGAGGTGGACAAGGTGCTGATGAGTTCCTTCCCACCGCCTACTTTGCTTATCTTTTAGAACTTGAATTTTCTTTTCATTTGCTAGTTTATAGACCATTGATTCTTTCTTTGTCAGTTGTCATACTTCCAACAAGGCAGTTAGTTAGTTTGTTACTTTGTTAGTAATTTAGTTAGTTTGTTTCTTCGTTGCTTTGTTTGTCTGATAGCTATTTGTATGTTTTGTTGCATTTCTATTTGAGAACTTCTTTGGGTCGCGTTATGAGTAATTCTTATTCGCGTTCACGTCCATTGCGTCTGCGGCTGCGGTTGCTACAGGCGATGATAATGATAGTGGTAACGATGTCGACCTTAGGGGCTGAAAACCCTTTATCCGTTTCGCTTCGATGACGGCAGGTGGGCAATGGCGTGCGTGGCGACCCCATGTCGGCCCTGCTTGAGGTGCTGGACCCCGCCCAGAACCACGGCTTCACGGACACCTACCTCGGGCTGCCCTTTGACCTCTCCGGCGTCGTGTTTGTGGCGACGGCCAACGAGGAGGGGAACATTCCTGGCCCACTGCGCGACCGGATGGAGATCATCCGCATCAGCGGGTACACGCTGGAGGAGCGGGTCGCCATAGCACAGCAGCACCTCCTCCCCCGCGTCCTCACCGCGCACGGCCTCACCAGCGAGATGGTGGCCTTTGACGGCGTGGCGCTGCAGAGTCTGGCGATGAGGTACACGCGGGAGGCGGGCGTGCGCGACCTCAGCCGTAAGCTCGCTGCGGTCTGCCGCCACGTGGCGCTGCAGATAGCGATGCAGGCGGAGGGGGGTGCGGTGCCGCTCACGTCGCCAACCGACAGCAGCGCAACAGCAGTCCCCACAGCTGCCACAGACAGGTGAGTGGTGGCAGTATTGTCAATAGTATGATTGCAGTCCTTCATTAATCCATTAATCCACGCGTGCATTCGTTCATTTGTAATTACTCAGTAATCAATTTCTTACAAGAAAAAGCAGTGGAGGCCACCAAGCAAAAAGAAGAAAAGAGGAAAAAACCTAAGCCCGAGGAACAGGTTCATTCATAATTTATTCCGTTTGATTTCCCCTTTTTCACCTGATCAGTCGTTTCTTCACCCTTTCAGCCATTTACGCGTGCGTTCATTTACCCTTTCGGTCCGTTCATTTGTTTATATTTAATGTTTCTGTCAGTTCATGTATTCCCTTTATTCACTCTGACCCAGGAATTGAGTATCCACCCAGTCATTCGCTCCTTAATTGCCCTCCCGCTCGCTATTCGTGCCACCCTTTCGTTCATCGCCTCGCTCATCCGTTCGCTCCTTTTTGTGTATATTCGCTGAACATTTAAGTTAGGTATCCATGCACCCACTCATCCACTCATTCAATTTCCGACTTTGATTTATCTTGTTCGTTCATTATTTCCCTTATTGCTCGTTCACCCTTTCAGCCGTTCACCCGTGCACATGGTAACTATTTTGTCCATCCATTTGTTTTAAGCCCATCCATTCTTTCGTCTATTTGTGAATTCATCAAATGGTCATTCACTTGCTTTATTCGCCAATATCATCTTCACTCTACTCCACTCTCAATCTTTCTCCCCATACTCACTGACCCACCAATATCAGCTCCACAGTCGCTTATCCATTCACTCTTTCATTGGTTCACCCACAAGTTGATAGTGTATGTTAATTTATTTCGCATTGTTACGATTGAACATTCATAGATTTGTCTGATATTTGAGTACTCGGCCGAACGAGCTACGCTGACTCCCACTGACGCGCACCGCTGTTTCGTTCGCGCCAGCCGTGACGCGGTGGTGGTGGTGGTGGGCGAGGAGCTGCTGAGTGCGGTTCTGGGGCCGCCGCGGTACACGGGGCACGAGGCGGAGGAGCGCATCTCAGGGCCGGGGACGGCGGCGGGGCTGGTGTGGACGCCGGTGGGGGGCAGCCTGCAGTTTGTGGAGGTGGCGTGCACGGCGCGAGGGGAGGCGGGGCGGGAGGGGGCGATGACGGTGACGGGGCAGGCGGGGGAAGTACTAGGGGAGAGCGCACGCATCGCGCTGTCGTGGCTCCGAGCCAACGCGGCGCGACTTGGGCTGTTGACGGGTTTAGAACCACCCGCGGTCCTCGCTGCTGACGTGCACATCCACTTCCCTGCGGGTGCCATCCCCAAGGACGGCCCCTCCGCGGGCGTCACGCTCGCGTGCGCGCTGCTGAGCCTGTTTTCCGGGCGCACTGTGCGCGGGGACGTGGCGATGACGGGGGAGCTGACGCTACGGGGGCTGGTGCTGCCGGTTGGTGGCGTGAAGGAGAAGATTCTGGCGGCGAGGCAGGCGGGGATGGCGGCGGTGCTGCTGCCCGCTCGGAATCTGCGCGACGTCTCCGCAGATGTGCCGCCGGAACTGTTAGGTGAGATGCAGGTGGTTGGGTGCGGCAGGATGGAGGAGGTACTGGAGGAGGCCTTCACGGGCGGCTACCCTATCTCGCCCTCCGCCAAGTTGTAAACGCCCACGGCCGTTGCACATGACCATCACGCACATTGTATCATAGCAGAGAGCGGCGTGAGGGAATGAGGCAATTGAGATGAATGGGGTGGAGGTTTGGGTGTTCACTTTGTATCATAGCCCAGGCAATGGAATGGAGTGGGGTAGAGTAGGTGGCTGGGGTAGAGTAAGGAGAAGGGGATGAGGAGTGGAGTGCAGAAATGGGGAGTGTAAATGTAATGCCGAACGAATTTAGTAAGGGTCCATGCGCCCCCGAGCTCGCTTCGCACTTTGCTTGCAGGTAGAGTCCAGTACTGCAAAGCAGACTCTGAAATGATGTTAACTGTGGGCTCGTTTCAATTTTTTTTTAGGGGGGGGGGGGGGGGGGGTAAAGGGGGTAGGGTTTGGTTTGCGTCTTGCATTTCTTTTCTTTTCATTGCTTCTGAGCTTGCGTATGCTGCGAGGAACCGCTGGGTATCGCACCTGATGCTCTCCCAACCAACAATAGTTAGAAGTGGGTAGCATTTAGTGCGCAAGCTGTGTTTCTTTCATTGGTTATTTCGCACATTTATTTGTCTTCGCGCAGTGTTTATGATGACAGTGGAACCGAGGTAATGCGGAGGCGAAGGACAGGTGGTCTGCGATTGGTATCCCGACTGGTGACGATCCGAGGGTGGTCTCACGTTGGTGTTTGCAGTGTGAGCGCAGTGTGGTTATCTTTCCGGGTTTCTCTTTTCATACACGACACGATAATGTACATGAGTCTGGGTACATGTTTCATTTGGTTGTTTTACATGAAGAGAGCAGAACTTCGGCAGTTTTGTGTTGGTAATGAAATAGTTATGATACCGTGTGTCGTTTGTATTGCTTGAGGCCACTTCACTTGTTTATCACCTTGCACAATCTATTCACTCGTGTAGTGCCATCTTCCTTGGGCTTGAAACGGACCTAGTTCTCTCTAACAAGCCTTTCGTGTTACTACTCCACACAGTCTAAAAGGGGCGGAAGCACGTGTGTGTGTGTGTGTGTGTGTGTGTGTGTGTGTGTGTGTGTGTGTGTGTGTGTGTGTGTGTGTGTATTTGATGTGACCGTGCCTGCATGTGGATGTGTCTGTGTCCGTGCCTGCGAGACTAGACCCACGGGGCTCAGCTGATAGGCAAAAAACGACCCATTTGGTAAATCAATTGGTAGACCCCTCTCGAAGTAGGTCCGACTACGAAACGCATGGCAATTTCCCGATTAAAAAATCCACGGTTGTGTACTTGTCAATACAGTGTCTTATTTCAAAGAGCCGTCATCACCTGCAAATCCCCGGCCCCCAATATGTTGTTGCATCCCTCATAAGCCCTGGGTTAACATCACACACTGACACACACGCACAGACACACACACACACACACACACACAAATACTCACATACAGAGAGACACGCACACATGCACACAGAGACACCCACACGCAAACACACAAAGCGGTACTGCAGTCTCAGTGAGGATGTGAATGGACTGCCTTGTGCATCTGGCGGGTCTTTTATGAATATTACAACAGTACGCTGCTCATAAATTCACGCAAGCACGCAACCATCCCAACACACAGCCCCTTCCACATGAGCAGCTTCGAGCCCATCACGCCACCCGCGTCGACTTTCTTCTGCCCCTCAAATTGTGTTTCTTCCCTCCCTCTGAGACAAGTACACCACCTTCGCCGTTTGTGGCATTGCCTGCGCCAGCGCCGCTCTCCTTTTTCTTCCGCTCCTCCGTCACGGCTGTCCGTTTGGGGGTAGTGGACGACGGAAGAGGGGCCTTCGAGCAGCTGTGGGTGGGGATGCCGGTTATGGCGTGGAAGGCGGTGCCGAAGGGGCCGGTGAAGTCGATGTCGGCGCCGAGGAAGTGACCCAGCGTGGCGTGCAGCATGCAGACGGTGACCACCAACGCCTTTGCCTAATATCACACAATCATCGCCGAAAGAACACAATTGAGTAGAGTAGTTCAATGACAACAAATGTGACCACTTGCGGAGCCCTCGTGTTGATGAAAATTATCTCAACAAGAAAATTGAAAACGAAAAAAAGAAAAAGGAATTCCCCGCGTACTCATTATTGATAAATTTGTATTTCAAAAAAATCAATCTGTGCACTTAACACTCAATTTTCGTGATGATGGGTGTCATTTGCGGCGGTCGATGGTGTATCGCGATATTTCAGGGCGCAACGGCAGTGGAAAAGGGCGGAACAGAGGGGCTTTGCTGGTTTGAAGTCGGAAGGGAATTCGTTGAAAAGCAATCGAAGGTTTGTGGGTTGATTCACAGATATATTATCGCTATTCGAGAAAAAAACCGCATAGTGAAAACAATGGCGAATATTTTTATAGATATCATTAAAAAATCAATAAAGAACGGCTTCACTAGAATAATATTAAATTTATTCTCTATCTTATTATAACTTTTTCATAACTCACGGACAATAATTATGGAGAAGCATAGAATAAGGACAGGGAATAAATGGATGACGATAATTTGACAACGTATACATCTCGTCCGTATAAAAAAGGAAAAATCATTCATAAAATCGTAAATAAAACATGGTGACACATTTCTCTCTTATAATCGTGTCATTTATCACCATCTCAATTAAATCATGCTGCACTTTCCCATGATGTCGGACACATTTTGCCACTTCATATTCATATATAATAACAAGATTACCGACGGCTATTAGATCACTCGCTTGGGATTATCATCCACTCACCTGCTGGGGCTCCAGCCTGAGTTCCTCTGGCAGGTAATGCACGAAAGCGAGATAAACGGCGGATCCCAGGAAGCCGGAACGCATGGACCATCCGGGCAGGGACACCTCCGCGGGGTCCATCAGGTGTCCCAGGCAGTGCTTCATCGTGTCGCAGGCCAGTTTACCGCCCGCGCCCCCTACCGTCCCCATAACCAGCTGTGCACCGTACACCCCTGGGTACAGCGCCACAGCCAGTTCCGAGTTATTGCAGATTCTGCCCGCTCGCGACAGCGTTGTCGATAGCCGGCATAGAAGGCGGACGGGGGAAGCGGACATAATGCGATGTCCGATGTACGTGTACTGTACGAAATACCAGGCGGCCACGAGGAACGGGAGCAGTCGAGGGTCCTTCATCGCGGGCACGGGGTGAAGATCCGGGCGCATGAAGAGGAAAGCGGAGAGCGCGCCACTGCCGAAGGTCCCGAGGAAAGTGAACCAGAACGATAAGAGGTAACGGTGGTGGCCGTCTTTGTGCAGTGCCGGAAGGTGAAGGCGGGATGCGCACCAAAGGCAATGCGCCGCCAAGAGGACAGACCGTCCGCTCCCGAGTGCGTAGAAGTCCGCCAGTAAGGCCAGACCATGCCGAAGGACGTCCATCGTACACGCGTCGCCTGTTTTCCCTAAGTCACTTCAATTCGTAGCGGACGTGTGTTCCTGGAACCTGTGGTCACTTGCTTATGAACGTGTCCGCGCCCATCAAAGACGGCACATATTATTAATACTTAGTATTATCGATCATGTAAGTGGGGTCGCAAGGTCGCGATGTGAGCGGCGCGAGTCGGCAACCATTATAGCGGTCGTCAGTGACAAGCAGCTTGGTTGAGGTGGTGCCTCTGCACCCAGAATGGCACATGGACCGCGTTTACTCGTCTGGCTTTGGTCTCCAGCACACCCAAAGCCACTGGTGACTGCGTGGAGCTCGGGAAGTCTCCACTCACAATGTTACTAATTCTTACGACCAAAAGCCCAGCCGTCGAAATACACCCTTCCACACAAATCCGGACAAGAATTCTCACCTTTGCATATGAAAATGTAATCATCCACGCGTCGATTAGGCGCCTTTCGCAAATGCGGGACAAAATGACCTAGATAAAATTCCGCTGCTAACCTGTACAAAAACGTACTAAAACCCTTAAATTTCATCCCCTCCCACGCTGTTTGTTTGTTTGTTTATTTGTTTTCACCTGTTTGTGGATATGGGACGAGAAGAGTTCACGCTTGAAGCGGAAATGCTTGAAGCGGGGGCCACTAAGGGGCGGGACTTGCGGTTGGAGGTCCGCCGCATTCGGTCGGGAGCTTCTCGAGATCGTCCTTGGGATGTGGTTTGGTTAGATTTCATGGCTCCACACCGTCATCTTGTTGTTGATGCGACGGTTACAAGTGCTCGCACGAACACTAATAATGTTCCTCGTTTATGCGCTCGTCCCCCACTCCTTGATAGCCTTGCATTGGGAGCATGGCAAAATTTACGCTTACCTCCGCACTTATGCTTTGCTTGGCACGCCTTCGGTTCAGTCGGCTACTATCCCTTCGCTATGGAGGATGGGGGCCGGTTGGCGCCTATTGCGGTTGAGTTGGTTGATCGCCTAGCTATTTTGGTGGTAGTTCGTCGCTTTCATGGCATGGGTGCTGCTGACTCTCGCTCCTTGCGCTCCGACACTTATGTCCGTTTGCATCATTTTGTTCGTCGAACTACTTATGCTCCTTTTCGGCGTTTTTTGGGAGATGTGAGACGTGAATTCAAGCAACGTCTTTTTACTGCTCTTCATGGTACTATGGGTTCCTATCTCCGCGACGCTTTGCAAGAGGGGAGTGTTGACGCTTTGGCATGCCTTTTTGTTCTTCGGGCTTGGGTTTTTTCCTCTTTTCTTCATCTTCCTACTTGGTGGCCTTCACTGCTTTTTCTTGTAAAAAAATCTATTATATATGGGACAAGATTCAAACGTTCACGGCTACATGCATATCACGCGAGAGCAAGTCGCGCACGCGTGATGGCGGCCGGAGAAGGGTATTTTTGAGGCTTCGATAAGCCGAAACCACACCACTTTCCTCGTCTATGATCGTTTGATACTTGGTAACAAGGGAATCGCGCGGGATAGGCACGGTCTGCACCAATTTTTTTGTGCACACATGTTAGTGCACGGGTTACCTTGCCAACACCCTCAACTCCTTTTACTACCTGTTGTGTTAGCTTTGGCTTTCGACACACAAATTGACAACAAGCACGTTGATATCTCTAAAAATAGAAAACTCAAGCGACCATCTTGCGGAAGGTTTTAACGGAAGGCTCAGGAAGCAAAGGCATAATATACGAGTTTCCATCCTACACCCGTAGAACTACACTCCTCCACAAAATTCCGGACAAGATTTCGCCCCTGCGCAAGTAGAAAATGCAATCATGCGTCGATCTTATTGACAAATATCCTGAAATCCCAGGCAATGCTTTTGCGCGCAAAATGGAATGCACCGACAACTGCGAGGGGCGAGTTCGAACACTGCCGGGCATGTGTACTTGGGGTTATCGCGCCCGCACCCGTGCGGCACGCTCTTTCTGACAGTCGCCGTGCTTGGTAGACGAAAAGAGTAACGGGCGCACAACGCCGCAATATGACCGCTGATGCGACGGTCGCGCAAATATCATGCATTGGCGACGGAGGGAGGAGGTGTTGGGCAGGCCGCTGTGGGGGAAACGCAAGAAGTCGCGTATGTAGACTTACCGCCGATATGCGCACAACCCAAGGGCAAGCCGCTTTCGGCAACAATGTTCAAGCGATCATAACTTCCTGATATATGGTCAAAAATTTTATACAATGTACCGTTGGACGCGTCTTTTCAATGCGCGCCCAACGCACATACTCCGGAGTTCAAACTCCCACAGGCCGATTTGTTATGAATTATTCTAATTTACAAACTATTCCGGCACCGCTGAGCCGCAGTGCCAAGCAACACCCATCGAAGTCGGCTCACCTCCTGAGACGATTTGTGCGGGGTTTGTCGATATATGTTTACCAATTCTTCATTCCTATTGACCTCCGAGCCCAATTCCCGACGCGTGCCACGCGTGGGGCGGGTGTGGTTGGCACAAGCACATACCCAAGCATTCCAAACACCACCGTCAACGTGATGCGTCCCTAACGGCCAAGTTGGACCTCGCCCCTCCCCTAAGCCAATCGCCCTCGCATGTTTACAGCGTGCAGTGTTTATCCAAACCTGCGTCATGTGCGTTTTGGCTCGCCTGCTTTCCAAAAAATCACCCGTGCCAGCGGCGTGAACTTCCGTGCTCTATTCACACACCCGCAAACCAAACCTCGCGCATTGAACACGGCACCAACGCCTCCAAACCCCCTCCAAAAACCCCCCAAAAATACGGTGTTGTGGAACACAGAGAAGTATGCAGCTTGGTATGAGCGCTTGAGCAATGCCCAAGCGTGGCGCTCAGAATGACGTGTGCAATTTAGACAATTTCTAGGGAGTATATGGGCTTAATTCGACAAACTCCACCGACAACACCCGCTTTAAGCTGAGGTCTAACCACCCCGGATGGCGGCTTACTGCTTGCTTCTCGGCTCTCCTACAATTGGGTGGTACTCGGGTATCGTCGTGCTTGACGTGGTGAGAGAGGAGCGTGTTCTTGACTAGCTTATGCTTAACATAATGCATGTCCGGACTTTTGTGGAGGAGTGTAGATAGCCGATTTTGGCCGATTTCATCTTCATAGTTGTCTTGGGACTCGGACATAGGACGGAATGGTACGGACTGGAAAGTAAAAGTGCGTAGGCGGAATTTGCTTATGTTCGTTTTTGTACATGTTTGCGTTTTATCACGTCTTGTGTCTCGTCTTGCGTTTCCGAAAGGCGCGTATTGTCAAATTGTATGAAATCCTAGGCAATACTTTGGCGCCGAAGATGGATTGCGCCGACAAATAATACGGGGGGCGAATTTGAGCACAACCGGGCTTGCGTACTTGGGATTATTGCGCCCGCACCCGTGCGGCACACTCTTTCACACAAGCGCCGTGAGGGGTTAGACGAAAAGATTAACGGGCTCAAAGCGCCGCAATAAGAATGATTGGTCGGGACATTATTATGCATAGGCGACATGGGGGGATAGTGTTAGGCGGGCCACTGTGGGAAAAATGCTCAAAATTGCGTATGTAGACTTACCACCCATATGCGCACAACCCAAGGCAAAGCCGCGGTCGGCAACGCTGTTGAAACGGTCATAACTTACGCAAACAAGCCTGAAAGTGTTTGAAAAAGGTACCGTTGGACGTGTATTTTCAATGCGCGTCGAACGCATTTACTCTTGGGTTCACACAACAACAAAAAGAATTTCTATGAATCATTATAGTTTGTGGGATATTCTGGCAAAGCTGAGCCGAATTGCCAAGCAACGCCCGCCGAATTCGGCTCACCTCATGAGGCGATTTATGCAAGGTTTGTCGATAAGCGTTTACCAAATCTTCATTCCTAGTGATTTACAAGCCCAATTCCCGACGTGTGCAACGCGTGGTGTGTGTGTGGCTGGCACAAGCACATACCCAGGCATTCCAAACACCGCCTACAAACCATCAACGAGATGCGTCCCAATCGGCCAAGTTGGACCTTGCCCTTCGCCAAAGCCAATCGCCCTCGCCCATTTATAGCGTGCACTGTTTATCCATCCATGCATCATGTGGGTTTTTACTCGGGTGTTTACTCAGGTGTTTACTCGGGCGTGCATGCGGCGTGAACTTCATCCGCATGCTCCATATACACACCCGCAAACAAAACCTCGCGCATTGAATACGGCATCCACGCATCCAAACTCCCTCTAGCAAGTCCAAAACACGAAGGTAAGTGACTCAATGAGTAATATGCAGCTAGGTATGAGTGTGTGAGCACTGCCCGAGCGTGGCGCTCAGAACGACGTGTGTAGCTAAGACAACTTGTTTAAAATTTATGGGCTTCATTCGACAAACTCCACCAACAACTCTCGCTTTAAGATCAGGTCTAACAATACCGAATGATAGCTAATTGCTGCCTTCCCGGCTCTTCTACACTTGGTGACTTGGGTGTTACTTTGGTGTCGTCGTACTTGGCGTGGTGACATGCGTGGAGTTGGTAGCGGTTGTGGTCGTGCAACGGCGGCCCATGTGGTAGCCTTGTAGGCGGTGGTTGATCCGGGAGGGTTGGAATTTCTTGTTCCGTTGTAGCTAGTTGCGGACCCGCAGCCGGACCTAGGGGAGAGTTCCTCTCATGTGGGGGGGTATCGTATGAGCATGCCATGTGCTCGGGTTGATCTGTGTGCTTGACGTGTTCAATAGGTGTGTTGGTAGCCATTTCGCTGCGCGCAAAGTGCGAGCGAGATATGTTAGCTTTGACGCGGTCGGGAAAGAGATTCCGGGTATGTGGGATGGTCGACTTGTGTCCCGACTGTGCAAGTGTATGAAGGGAGGAGTAGAAAGAGGTAAGGTGCCGCTGGGTCGGAGCGGGAGGGGTCGAGCGTCTGCCGGAGTTGCGAGAGCGGTTGTGGCGGCTGCTGGGTCTTGAGCAATCGGGCCGGGGGTGGATGCCGGAGGCGTGCCGCCGGACGGTAAATCGGTAGAATTTTCGATCTAGGAGGTGAGATGGCCTCTACTTTTCGAGGTAGACAGGCGTTCGGTACTAGGGTACGATTGTTTGTAGCGGCGCGGGGGGAGAGCGAGTAAGATGAGGGTAGTGCTTTTCCACACAACATAGGATGGATGAGTTGTTGGAGCGGGATCGACGAATCGGCGTCGGGCTGGTTTCGAATCGGAGAGGCGAACCAAGCCGCCGGGCTGCGACGGACCACGGGAAGTCGAGCAGAGAGAATATATTGGCGATGTATTTGTCGAGGAGGGGGCCTTATTCAATTCAAAAACTCATTTATTACAAGGAAAGCAGTGGCATCCACACGCAACAACAAAAGAGAATGAAGGGGAGGCGAAGAAACCTATAATCCCGATGAGCAGGGAGGCATGCAACAACAAGTGCACCACCTCCTTCAAGACATTACCTTATTCAATTCAATTGGTGAATACTTGTCGTACATCATAATATGTGAGTTGCGATGTATGGTGATGACTAGTGCATTGGGAGAACGTGTGGTATTGTACATGTACAGTGACGAAAACGTGTGATACGGACCGAAATTTCAATTTAGTACTTTTATATCACACAACGCAAAGGAGCGCGGCGCCGCTATATAAGTTGCGTCGCTTGCCGGTAAAGCTCATATTGTCATTGCTGAGGCAATCTCCACAGCAAGTATCGACCAAAGTCGTTTCAAAATCTACTCCAAGTCTGGCGATGCCCAAATTAGGTAGCCAAGGGATATTAGCGGCTATGTGTAGCTGGGGACGAGCAACATAGTAAAGACGGGGGTAGGATGACGGTGTATAGATGCGCCACTGCGGTGACACGCTGCCATTTTCCAAAGCTTTTGCTTTGTTGCAAGTGTCTTGGTCTTGGCTGTTAGGGGGCGTCCACGAACATGGTAATCCAGCATCACCGCCAAAAAAAACCTGGCGAAGCTCACTTGACAATAAATACAATGGGCTTAACTAGCACGGACTTTGTTTTTTATTTCTAGTTAAACACTCTCAATCACCGGTATCGGGCGCGGCGGTGTAGCGGTTGCGAGTCGGCGTTTCACGTGTCGGCGAACGCATTCTTTGAAGAGTGGCTAGCATGGTGCACGAATCCTATACATATGTCGTTCGTGGTTGCCGGTTATCGAGCATGGCAAAATCTAAAAGAATGCCAAACATTCAGAAATTTGATGACAATGCCTACGTCCTAGCCGGTTTCGTGGGAGGGAGAGTGCTAGCTGGGGGGGGGGGGGGGGGGGGGGGGTTTGCTGTCCCGTTTATCCTCAGTTTGGTGTTTATACATGTAACTTTTCCACATTCTAGCGTCCCCATGTGTAGATCATTAGACCTCTAACTTCTTGGATACCCTTTTATATTTCCAATACATATTTGGGATCAAGAATGCATGCGCTGCCAAGCTTGGAAAAGGCTGAGGGAGGGGGGGCAACACTTTCGAAGATGTTGAACCCTTTGCCCCCGCGAATGTATTTCATGTAGCACTTCGCATGCTATGTCCGCTCGTATATCACAAGAGGCAACACATTTTCACCCCCGGCGCTCCTACATTGCCTAGTCTATTTTGAAGTTGTATTCTATGCTACATTCGGATAGGCGAAGCAGTGTGCCATCCACGCGTTCGATACAAACTACCCCCCGTCAACGGACGAGGTGATAGCCGGCATTCTCCACTTGGCTCAGAATATGGAAGAAGAACTCATGAGAACATATTTGCAAACCCGTGCTGGTACGGCCTCACCAAGCCGTATTGTCGATAGGGTGTATCTTTTGACTGTAGATAAGCCGGAGGGCGGAGCGAGTACGATGGTCTTGCCGGAATATTTGAAATAATATTTAAAAACCCGTGGAGTAGCTTGTCATCGAAGCCCTAGACGGAGGAGCGCCCGACATCTAATAACCATCACGCAACCAAGCCAAGCAAATCAAAAGGTCACGGAGAGGATTTTTTCGAGTAAAGTGGTCGTTCCCCGCCCCCGTAAGGAGCTATTATAGTGAAAATTGGTGTCTATTATAATGAGCTCGACAGAGAGCCGAAATGACTGGTCTTACTTCATGCATGCATCATCCCGCAAAACTGTCCACAATTTTGGTCCGTTTGGCGTACATAACAAGCTATATAGTTCCTGGTATGCTAAATGTGCGCCGCGTTGGGGCATAGTCCCTCCACATCGTGTGGATTAAATCAATCAAATCCACAATGTGAACTGTTTGTCTCCCTCTCGGGGCCGCTCGCGCGGCCGCTTGAGCGGCTAGGGATGCGTTTCCTAGTCGGGCCTACCCCCGCGCCTCAGCGGGGAATAGGTCGGCGCTCTTAAACAACGGCCTTCGCTTGAGCAAATACTTTCCTCGACGAGCACTTGCCGAAGTATGACCCTCATGTTGGTCGTTTGGAGGGGAATCGACCTCTCGGAGCGCAACCGCATCCGATGACCGTGATTTCTTCGAAAACCTGTTGCTAACATGGACCAATGCCACAATTATAAACCGGTCTCGAGATGCAAATCTCGGTTAGGAGGTCGCATGGAGGCTCTAAAGATGATGCCCCGTTTCAGTGGTACACGTACCACTTTTTGGGTACGTGTACTTCACATTGTTTCGAGGCGCTATAGTGTATTCCGCCTGGAAATTCAATGAAACTCTGCCTAAAACCAAGAAAAACAGTGAAATAGTCTTACAAGAGAAAGTAACGGAGACCCCTAAGTTAAAAGAAAAACAGAGGAAAAACCTCTACACGAGGAACAGGAAGGCATGCCACAGCATCAGCATTGGAAAAATAAGGAGAGGAATTAAACTACCAATCAAATATGAGGACAGAATGGAGGCGGATGAGGAAAATAATGACGAGGAAAAACAAACTGACCACCCCGCCTTGAAATTCTTACAAGAAAAAGCAGCAGAGGCCACCAAGCAAAAAACGACCCCGCATTGAAATTGTTGGTCGTTGCTTTCGAAACACATATATTTTATAAAATATCTTACAAAAAAAAGCAGCAGAGGCCACCAAGCAAAAAAACGACCCCGCATTGAAATTGTTGGTCGTTGCTTTCGAAACACATATATTTTATAAAATATCTTACAAAAAAAAGCAGCAGAGGCCACCAAGCAAAAAACGACCCCGCATTGAAATTGTTATTGGTCGGTGCTTTCGAAACACAAATATTTTATAAAATATCTTACAAAAAAAAGCAGCAGAGGCCACCAAGCAAAAAAACGACCCCGCATTGAAATTGTTGGTCGTTGCTTTCGAAATACATGTTATATTTCGATTATTGATGCCACTACGGATCCGCCGATCCTTGGCAACATTTAGTATAGTACGTATGAGACGTGTTGTCGCGCGGGCACTGGATGTACGTCATCGGGAACGCGCCAGATCCTGGCGCAGGATCGGGCCACAGTAGCCGCGCATCCCGACGTGGATTCGCCGCCGTGGCATGCAAGTACCTGTAGCGCCACGCGCGCCTGGTACAGGTAGCAGCACCCCAAATACAAACATTAATCTACAGTACCATACAGAAACCCGCTAAAGATTTAAGTACCGCTGAATATAGCAATTTGATATGTAGCTCAGGCACGCAGCGCGCGGAGAGACGATTGTCTGGTAATGTAACACACTCGTCGCTGCCAATCAGTCTCTCCCCGCATCCGTGAAGCCGCGCACCGCCCGGGAGTCTTCTCCAATCGAGGGTGCGTGCGTCGCTTTCCCGCGTTGATAGCGGTTGGGTCGTGGGTGTGGTAAGCCCCCCCCCCCCCCCCCCCCCCCCCCCCCCCCCCCAATTGTTAAAAAAATGTAAAATTATTAGCGCGTCTCGTCAGGGGACCGACGTGCCCAGTACACGTCGGCTGAAGTCGTACCCAATTGTTATGCTTATTGCACCTCACCCGTCACGCACCGACCAGCCTACGCCCTCCCACCTGCGCCATTGCCCTACGGACGTTCTTTGAATTGAATGTCTTTGGGTCAAACAGTGGTTGCTCTGGCTGTGCCCTCTGGTGGTCACCCCGCTGCCTCATCCGACTAATTGCCGTTCGCCTCGATGATCGGCGACGGCGAGGCGAGCGACGGCTGATCACCCCCTTCCACCTTGGCGCCCCTTATGCCAAACCGCCCCTCCCTCAAATATTTCAATAATCTACCATATAATTCGCTAGTCGTTGCTGAGCTGGTGCTATGTGCTCCTCGACCGGGCTTGTGTCTTGATGGTGCCGCCGTCGCCGTTGTTAGTCGAGTCCGCCATATCATTAATTACAAAAAATATCAGCTCCGAAATGTCCGTCTACTCATTTATTGCGTTTCTGTGTTAAGCGTAGAGGGGAGGTGCATGCTGTGTTGCTGATTGATCAGCACAGAATGCATGAGCATCACAACCCGCTGAGTGGGGTGTCTGCTGTCCTTCTGCCGCAGGTGGATGAACGGAGGCGGAGGATGGGGCGGACTGATTACAAAATAATATAACATCACATCATATCCCATTCGCATCGAGTTTCCGAATTGGTCACCCTACCAAAGCGAATTCAACGGAGACTAGGACGTGCCGTAGGTGCAAGGGGTCTTTGTGGATAAGTGTGGCGTTCATGGGGGAGGGCAGCACCTCCAATCTCGCGCTCATGTCCAACCTTCTCAACTAGGTGTTGTGACGGGAAAGGCACAAGTGAATCACGAAAGGTTGAACACATTACGAGGAGGGGGGGGTGTGTAGTGGAAGTGTATAGGCTGGTGAGCAAGCTGTGTCTTGAAAGCAGTAGTGAGGGGGGAGGGGGGCAGGAGGAGGAGGAGGCGGTGGTTGTGAGGGATCTCGCGATGGTGGGGGACAGCGACCTGGAGACGCCGGTGCCGGCCTCGGCGATGTATCTGGCGCCCGAGGTGGCGGGGCCAGCGACGGCGGAGACCTACGTGCATCCCTCCACTGTGGGAGGCTGTTTGGAAGCGTTGCCGGAGGCGTTGGCAGGAGCTGGGGCGCCCATTCCACCCGTTGGGCCTTCGCGAGTCGGTCCGTAACCCTCTTCCTTTTGACTCCTCTAAAATTCTCCTATAGCAAAGCACTTCCACACACACACACACACACACACACATGAATGAAGTGTTTAGGTTATTTATTATCACAAGCCTCTCTCCGAGTGGCTCTCGTCGATTGCATGGCTGCGAAATGTCAGTCGGTGTGGTTTCCACACACACACACACACACACACACACACACACATTCGTCCTCCCCTCATTTTCCCTGACGATCACAGCCGTTTCTCAGGCTTTCTGTTTATACTTCTATCACACAAGCAACACACACACACACACACACACACACATCCTCACTCTCTCTCTCTCTCTCTCTCTCTCTCTCTCTCTCTCTCTCTCTCTCTCTCTCTCTCTCTCTCTCTCTCTCTCTCTCTCTCTCTCTCTCTCTCTCTCTCTCTCTCTCTCTCTCTCTCTCTCTCTCTCGCGCGCGCGCGCGCGCGCGCGCCAATATCCACACACACTTGCATCTTAACGATACTCACATTACATTTGCAGTGCCTTTTTGTTCTAACAGGAATACCTGATCATCGTCATACCCCCTCCCTCTCTGTTTGCTGCTACCCTTTTCATATCATGGCTTGCCTTTTTCCATTCCACTTCATCACCCATCACAACCCCCAATGCCCTCACATTAAACGAAAGCCCATCCACTATTTCGGCGCACCGTCTGGATTCAAGTTCAGTTCATGACATGTGGGATAGGGTGGGGTGGGGTGACTTGGGTGGTGTGGACTGGTCATGGTCGATTGCATGGCTGTTTGATTGTCAGTCGTGTGGTCTCCGTCGGTGCTCATCGCCCCCGCTTTGCTTTCCCCTGCGTGTAGAGCGGTTACTGCGACAGCGGATGAGGAAGAGCCACAGCAACGCGGCGCTGTACTCGGAGCAGCTGGAGCAGTTGCAGGAAGAGGAGAGCGTGGTGCGCGTCTGTCCCCCAACCGTTTACTTTCGATCAGCTGATGCAACTATCAGCGTCGCACTGCATGTAAACACGCTCTATCGAGGGTAATCATCATGAAGAATGGGTGTTATTGTACATCGTAAAGTATTACATTACAATGACCGGCTTATTGTTGAGGCGAGGGTGGTGTGGTGGCCATCCCTATAAGAATTTCAAGTCTGTGAACCATGGATGCGCGGTGTTATACATAATGCAGTCCATCTTGAGCGATTTTTTTCAAGTCTCATATATTAGAGAGACGTTCAGCACAGACACTCACTTCAGCACGCGCACACACACATACACACACAGCAACACGCACACAGACGGTCATACATCCACATACGCTAATCTTCACTAACATGCGTGCACACACATACACATACACACAAACTGCACGCTTACATGTTCAAACTCATCTCCTCTCACACATAATGAAAACAAACACGCACTTACACAAACATACACACACACGCACACACGCACACACACACACACACACACACACACACACACACACACACACACACACACACACACACACACACACATGCGCTATAGCACATATAAATGCGCGCACTGACACACACCTACACACCACATAAACGCACACGTGCGCGCGAACACATACATACATGCACGCACGCACACACACACACACACATATACAAGCACACACGTACGTACACCACACACACACACATGCGCACACATGTGCACATGCGTATGCGCTACAGCACACGTGAGAAGGCGCGCGCATACACACACCCATACCCCCCCCCACACACACCAAACAAGCGCACACGCGCGCACAAACACATACGCACACACGAACACAGACACACACACACATACACACTAACACGCACACACGAACACACACACACACACACACACACACACACACACACACACACACACACACACACACACACACACATACAAGTACACATACACACAAATTTTGTACGCTTCACCAAATAAACGCGTGGCGGCGCACAGCCGCAAACAAGCCTGTATAAATACACGACACGCAAGCACACACACAAAAACACATACACACACACACATATCACACATGCGCTACTTCACACAAACATAGACATTAGCACACGCATTCACAACCGCATGGTTTCATGTTTAAACGCTGGACCACACAAACATACACGCACATACACTTCCAAATACAGATAGATGCACACACGCACACGCACAAGCACACCCACATACATACACAAACGCTGCAGCACTAAAACACGCACGCACAAATAGATACACACACACACACACACAAACCCAAATAGATACAGATAAACACATACGAACACATTTCTACAATTATAAGCGGTTCACTGGACTACACACACGCACATAAACGCGCCCCCACAGAAATACACACACACGCAGACACACACACACACACACACACACACACACACACACACACACACACACACACACACACACACACACACACACACACAGTTACCACAATGCTGTCATCGGTTTCAATACAACCATTATTTGCGGTTATCTTAAAAACTAATGAGCACATTTTCCTGCTAACCGTAAGATATATCAATAATTATCTACGTCGCTTCAACAATTTTGTACGTCTCGAACAGATCCTCGGCACTTCGTCCATTTTTAACATGCGCGAATGCGAAATTATGGTTTCTATGTCAGCGTAACGCGCCTTTCAATTATGGATCCGCACGAAATGCTATAAAACCTTAATTTGGTCTTCACTAAACCTAATCTGAAGCCATAACTAACATTGCCGCTACCCCCTCCCCCCCCCCCCCCCTTACGATCTTCATTCAACCATCATCGTCAGGCGGCGGAGGAGTCATTGGAGGCGGAGCACACCGAGCGCCTGATCCTGGTTGCCAATCGTCTGCCAGTAACGGCCCAAAAGCAACGCGACGGCAGCTGGAACCTTCAGGTCAACCTCTCCCCGACCTCACCCAAATAAAACCCAAACGATGCGGGCGACATGCTCTCTCGAATGGAATGCCGGGCCCGTTCCTAAACTCATAACATTGCATTATGTTTCGACCTCACTGCCACCATCCCTTTCGTTCTTCGTAACCCTGGGTCACTCTAAAAGGGGCGACATCCCCCCCCCCCCCCCCCCCCCCCCCCCCCCCCCCCTACATGCCGAGCCGATAGTCGCCTCATCACCCAATCCACCATTCCCCGAGCCGCTTTGTCCCACCCCCTTGCCCCATGTTCCAAACTATACCATATGCGCGGCGCAATGCATTGATGATTGACAATGCCCACTCCCGCTATCGGGACGCCGCAAACTCGTGTATTTTTTGGTGTGTGTAGCGGGTGAGGGGGGGAGATCGACGGAAGGAGGTGGGGAAGGAAAGAAAGGTTCAAAGTTTGTCATGCTCTGTGTGATTTGTTTTCCAGATAAGTGCGGGTGGGTTGGTGAGCGCGTTGATGGGGGTCGACAACTTCAAGATCACGTGGGTGGGCTGGCCAGGTAACGATCTCCTTCCATTCATGTTCCGAGGCCATTTGTATTTTGTCGTGTCGAGTGGGTGATCCCACGGTCGACTTACAAGGAGTGGAGTATCCACATCTTGATATCCCAGTGAACTCCGCATATGCAAGCTCGACATATACCTATCATCTTTATTTCTGGGACGCTGTTGTTGTGAGACTCTTGGAAAGGAAAAAACGCAAGAGAGGAGGGCCTACGGGTCTCCATTTATTCCTCTTTTTGTCGTGTCGATGGGATGCTCCCACGGTTGACTAACAAGAAGTGGGGTATCCATAGCTCGTCATATCACCGAAATCCTCAGATGCAAGCTCGCCGTCTCTAACCCATGG
>JAPMLY010002344.1:0-17500 GCA_026401115.1 Tetraselmis chui | reverse complement strand
CCACTCGTGCGAACTTCTTGGGGCGCAACTTTTCACTCGCGCCCAGCACTTACGTATTTTCTCCATTAATGGCATCACAGGACTACCACTTGATGCTGCTGCCGGAGCTCCTTAAGAAGGACCACCCGAAAATGATGGTTGGCTGGTTTCTGCACACACCCTTCCCCTCCTCCGGTGCGCCACCTGCCGCCTAATCTCCCCCCCCCCAACCTACCAAGCTGTGTAAATCCCGGCGCTGAACCGGGATGGCTGCTGTTACGCAGAGATATACCGCACGCTGCCGGTGCGCGAGGAGGTGTTGCGGGCGACGCTACAGGCGGACCTTATCGGCTTTCACACATACGACTACGCGCGCCACTTTGTGTCTGCGTGTACCCGCATCCTCGGCCTCGAGGTGAGATACGAAAGGGACGAGTGGGGCAGTCTGGAGGAATGGTGTGAATTCGGGTGTCGGTGAGAATGGTTTAGAGGGAACATTAAATTTTGTGTTGTAACATCCGCAGCTGATCGACTGTCACAAGGGATTGGTGGCAAAGGAGGAAAAACAGGACTTATTTTTTTTCTGTGACACTTCGAAAAGTGTGTGGCGTGTCGTGTTTTGCATAGCGTTCTCTCGTTAATCCGTGTTTTGGCGGTAGTTCGCTTTGAGAAGCGAAGGTGTGAAACGAAATACAGGCGATTATTTTAACGTAACTTTTTGTTTATTTGCACTGCCCTCGCATGCGATTTGCTAACATATTTTCTCGTTAAAATTTGATATTCAGGGTGCGCGCGCACGCCCGCGCGTGTCTGTGGGTTAGTGTTAGTGAAGGTGTGTGTATGCATGTGTGTGAGCTTTAGTGTTTGTATGTGTGTGGCAAATGTTGATAAAGTTTGAAGTAATTGCTCCTATATATCCAATAATTTCCTTGCTTGAAAGAATTTTTCTTTGGCTCTGGGTTATTCGAATTTATCACCAAACAAATTCTCAAATTTACGTTTATGTAAACAACACGTCAACTTTTCTACGCAGGGAACTCCCGACGGGATCGAAAACAACGGCCAGCTCACTCGAGTGGCGGCGTTTCCGATCGGCATCGAGCCCGAGCGCTTCACGCGCGCGCTGGAGTCGAGCGAGGTGCGGCGCAACGTGTCGGAGCTACTCAACCGTTACGCGGGGCGAAAGGTGCAGCGCCCACATTGTCCCCTGTCAAACGCCTGGTCAATCTGCAATATAGGACACAATTCTTATTGGTATTTAACGATGTACTTGTTTGTTTCAATTTTTTGTTGTTTTATATGTTTCCTGTAAGTAAAATTAAAATAGTCATGGTGTCAGCGACTATCAGGATTTTGTAAATAGATTATTAACTATATTTATAGTGGAAGTCCATGTTTTTTCTGACGCCTACACAGTGCGGGGCAGCAGTCATGTCCTATCGACGGATGTCGAAATGTTAGGCCAGTGGTTTTTAATTTGGAGCTAAAGTACCGGCTACACAATGTTCGGGCGGCTAAAGAATTTGCGCCCCCCCCCCCCCCCCCCGCTTTTGGATTTCGGCCAGATGTAATTTCTAAAAAGACATCTAAATGGTACTGACCTTTTGGGTACTTCGGCTCCGGGATGCAGGTGATGTTGGGTGTGGACCGACTGGACATGATCAAAGGCATCCCGCAGAAATTGCTGGCGTATGAGAAATTTCTGGAGGACCATCCGGACTGGCGCGACAAGGTGCGCTTCTCCCCGTTTGAATGCATTTGAATTTGAAATAGCCGTTTTGAATTCCGAGACGGGGGTACAATTGGGCGCATACTTGCTCAGTGCTTCCGGAAGCCAGGAACAGTACATAAGTACATCAGTGGTTCTTAAGTGAACTTGGCCACCATCCGCGACGAAAGATGCGATGTTACGCTGTTTGATTCCCGGCGATACTACTCAGACTCATTAGTGACGCGGGTTCGAATGCGGGGATGGTATTATACCGCTCAGCTATCCTCGGGGTTCGGATGTATTGGGGGTAGCGTGAGGGTCAGGGCTACACGTCAGTGCCGGGTAGTTAGGGTTTCCCTTCCTGCTTATCTCTTACCTGTGCACAGTTTGAGGCCGGTTCTTTGGCGAACTTCGCCACCACTTGAGAGATGAGGGGAACAGTGCGTAAGCATGACTCGTAGTAGAAAAATTGTCTGTCAATGTGGTACATCAATATTAATAGGCTCACCGCCCACAAAACAAAAACGATCACAAATAGGCTATCAAAACATTATTATGATGCCTGATCATTTATTTTGCTATGACATGCAAATCACCCGGGACGTAGATTGTTTTATTTTCCCACTGCAGCCTGCGGGTTATAACATGAATGTTCGTCGCTGGATAGGATTTCCCGGGACAGGTTAGTGTAATTGAACCCTCCAAAGTATTTTACCAAATATCGTACTTACTGAAACGTGTAGTCGTCAAAACTAGTTTCGCCAGGCTTTCAATCTATATCGCTGCTTTAAGGCTCAGACCCGCAGCCTGGTGGCGCATGAGCCGTGCGGAGGCAGTGCCTACAGCCGAATCGATCACTTAAAATTCACAAACCGGGTATAGGTGATAATTCATTGAATTCATATATTCCCTTGTTTTGGTCCACGTTGATGTAGTGCTTTTTGTAAAACAATTACCATAGTTGATATTACATTTTTTTGCTAAATCTCGTCTTTCTGTAACGCTTTTGAGTCTTTCTTGTGTACTGATCTTAGGTAACACAACACTCGGTTAGATATGGGCGATATATTCCCTTTTTTGGTCGTCGTTCATGTAATGTTTTTTGTAAAACAATTACCATAGTTTATTATGGTTTTTTGTATTAACCTTGTCTTTCTGTAACGCTTTTGAGTTTTTCTTGTGTGGTGGTCTTAGGTAACACAACACTCAGTATGACATGTGCACCGAAATGTCCGAATCCGCATGCTGACCCTATCTCCCTTTCTTCGCGGTTCTTTCGTGATAGGTGCTTCTCGTCCAGATTGCAG
This sequence comes from Tetraselmis chui, assembly GCA_026401115.1. Lineage (NCBI taxonomy): Eukaryota > Viridiplantae > Chlorophyta > Chlorodendrophyceae > Chlorodendrales > Chlorodendraceae > Tetraselmis > Tetraselmis chui. The sequence goes on along the minus strand of JAPMLY010002344.1, from coordinate 14,503 downwards.
TGCCGAGCCGCACTGACGTACCCGAGTACCAAAAACTGCGGAGCCTCGTACATGAGATTGTGGGACGGATCAATGGAAAGTACGGCACCCTCACTCACGTTCCTATCCACCACCTCGACCGCTCCCTCTCCTTCACGGAGCTCTGCGCGCTGTACGCCGTCACGGACGTCTGCCTGGTGACCAGCCTCCGCGACGGCATGAACCTAGTGTCGTACGAGTACGTGGCGTGTCAGTCCGACAACGCCGGCGTGCTTGTGCTGTCCGAGTTTGCGGGAGCTGCGCAAAGTCTGGGTGCGGGCGCGCTGCTAGTGAACCCTTGGAATGTGACCGACATGGCCGCGGCCATCCGCGACGCGCTGACAATGAGCGTAAGCAGACCCGCCTTGTGTCTCAATTTTTCATCCTCCAACGGCATATTTCATGAAATAATTAATGCAAATCAGTGTAACAAACCCGAGGGACAGTAGGAACCCCCAATTCCTGAGCTTTATGTAAACATGTCGGCACGAATGAATAATGCAGTGAGTATATCATTAATCGTCTTACGGCGTCTATCTAATGTCAGTTGTCAGTTTATTTGACAACGTACGATGACGGCGTTTGCTGGCGGTCGCAATTGAATTTTGGTCTTTACTAAGGGCCAAGCTATTCAGTGTTTTGGATCACATTTGGCTGAACCCGGATGAAGCGTGCGGTACTTAATTTAACGCGTCAAAACATCTGCCAAGCATGATTTGAAGTTTTGTCATTTGAGGTTTATTAAGCATATGGCTACTTTGCACAAGCTACTTTGGCGGTTTGCGATGCCAAGATGCCGTCGTCGTCCATTCCCGCCCATTCTCGCGAAGATATAATTTCTTGCAATGAAATATAAGTCTTTCTGAATTGCGAACTTTTTTTCTTAACGCTCAGGACGACGAGCGGCGAGAGAGGCACAACCAAAATTATATGCATGTGACCATCCACACCGCGCAGACGTGGGCCGACACGTTTATCAGCGAGCTGAACGACACGCACGTGGAGAACGAGCTGCGACATCGTCACGTGCCGCCGCCGCTGTCGCTCACCGACGCGACCGAAAACTTCCGTAACGCGACCGGCCGGCGGTTGCTGGTCCTCGGCTACAACGCGACGCTGACGCAGGCGGTGGAACAGCCGCGGCAGCCGAAGCGTCACTTCGACCAAATCAAAGTGCGCTGATTACTTTCATGCGTGTGCTCCTCTCATGCATCACTGATGTCTTCCCAGTGCGAATCTATAAAAAAATTGGAGGAATCGCTGATTAAATGTATTCTGTTAAATTCGTTGTATTTTGTTGATCCTTATTTATTATCATAATAGGGCTCTCGTTTTGGACTAAAAGAATCACCATTCTTGTCTGAGAGTAAGCAAAGGGATTGTTCCCGACTAATCTTAGATTAGATCTCAATGATATATATGTGCACATGCAGTTAAAGTATGTGATGGAGGTGTCAGTGACACTGGGATGGGCCGCATTAGGATACTCTGATAATTAACTTAGGCTCCTATTATTGGCGATGACCAATTTCAGGATATATTGTCGTACCTGGCACTATTCGGTGAACTAGGAAGCACGCTAGTACATTAGCTTCTTTGTGACTGATCCAAATAATGTAATTGTCTGGCGGCTACCGTGCCCTACCGATCCAATTATTGGCTGCTTAAGCTCCTATTGCCAATCCTAGGCATACAAATGTGGATAATTTATTTGACATGTCAGGGGACTCCCGTGATGATTATGCTGATTGCATTTTAGCATATCAATTCGTCCCACATTGTGTTGCTCGTGACTTTTCTCGCGTTTTTCACACTGTAGACATTTAAAAACTGACTCCAGTATTTATAACAGCTTATCCAGGATAGCTGTTGGTAACTCACACACTGAGCCACAGCGACGGATACCGATAGGTATCGGTGCAGTAACTACGTTGCAACTACACGGTATTATTCAATAGCGACTGTGAATCACTCTCATATATCACTCGGGAAACAGGAATTTCACTAAACAGGCCCAAACTATCGACGTTATTTCGTGTTTTTTTAGGCGCAGACACAACTCTCGCCTGGCGTGTTGGACAGCATCGCAAAGCTGAGCGCGCACCCCCTGGTCACGGTCGTCATCTTCAGCGGCTCGGACCGCAGCAAGCTGACGGAAACATTTGCCAGCACGCCCGAGGTGTGGCTGGCGGCGGAGAATGGGGTGTTCATCCGACCGCCCGAGAGTCAAGTCAGTCAACAGGACGCGGGCGGCATCGGCGGCGGGGGCTGGGTGTGCAGCATGCCTACCATCAACAAGGACTGGGCCGAGGCGGTGCAGCTTGTGTTCGAGTATTTTTGCGAGCGCACGCCGCGCTCCTTCGTTGAGGTCCGACCAAAAGTCATCGATACGCATCACTTTATCCGAGATTTATGGGTTTTGAATATGTAAAAGGAAATGTATTAATAAAAATTCTATATTCTCGGACGTTTATGTACCATAAGTCGGCGACATGTTTTTACCCAGGAAAAGTATATAATTTATTTAAATGAACGATATGGTCGGATGTTTATGTAACTTAACTGGTACGTTTTGGTACTCGCAGGTACGCGAGAGTAGTTTGGTGTGGAACTACAAGTACGCGGACGTGGAGTTCGGCCGGTTACAGGCGCGCGACCTCCTGCAGCACCTGTGGACCGGGCCTATCAGCAACGCGCCGGTGGACATCGTGCAGGGCAGTCGCAGTGTGGAGGCGCGCCCCGTAAACGTGTCAAAGGGCGCCGCGATGCAACAGATGGTGGCCCTGATGCGACGCCTCGGCGGCTTTGAAGCCGTCGACTACGAGTACGTCCTAGCCGTCGGACACTATCTCGGTCGTGACGAAAATCTGTTCTCGTACTTTGAGGGGAAAGGGGTGGGCGCGCCTGGCAAGGAGGGCGCCGGCGGGGGGCAGCACAACAGCAACGCGGCCCAGCAGACGGCCTTCCGGGTGGGCGCCCGCCACAATATCATGTGCTTCACTGCCCTGAGTTAGACACCGGGTACCTGTACGGCTTTTTATATATATATATTATTATTGGCGTCAATCCTCTTAATTATTGGTTTCCCAGGCCGTTTCAATGCACTAACCTCTGCCTTTCATCCGGTGACCCAACCTGAAAATTCATGAATGGCGCCTGCATCTCAGATCGTCAGCATATATGCTCGTACCCGTATCGATTTAGAACCGATACTTTGGAGGTTTTCTTGGTTTAATCTTTTACTTCGTTATTTAGACAATTGGCAAGAAACTACCAAAAATGGCATTAGCCTTACAAGCATAAATTCGTCAGTGTTCAAATGCAGGAAATCTACGTCGACTCCCGAGCATCTCACACTCGCAATCCGAATGTAAAATCTGAATCTACCACGAGGAGTGTATATATGCAACACTGAACAAGGCACAATTCGTAAAATTAACCGCCCAATTAAATTGACAGATCCGACGATAACACAATGATTGCTTTCTATCGGTACGGCGTTTTAATATTTGAGTTTGTGCTGTGTTTGCTGGCGTTATTTGGGCTATATTTACGGGCGAGTGAAAACGTCGCAACACTATGAAGACTTTACGTACCAATTGTATATAAAGGTACAAGCAAGGGAATGGATATTGTCGGTTACGGTGATAATAAATAAATTTTCCTTAGGTAGATTATATTATGAGTTTACCTGACGGCAGTAATACATCGTCCAATTATGGAGACTGTAGCGAAGTGTCACCCTAGAAAACATCGGATACAGTGTGGATGCATTGCTGATTGGTTGTGCTTTTGTGACGGCTGCGTTGTAGGGCGGAGGCGGCGGTCAGCCCCTGCCCGGTACCTCCTCCACTGTCGACCCCTTCTCCACCGGAGTCCACGGCCTCCCCATCTCCCCCGACCGCTCCCCCTACCGCGCACCGCCCGTCGCTACCGAACCCTCCACCCCACCCGCCGCCCCTGCCCCTTCCCCTGCTACTGCTGCCACTCCCACTCCGTCAAATGCCCCCCCGACTACCAGCCAACCGCAGTCCACCAGCCTCCTGCAAAATATGCTGCTCCCGCTCAGTCGCACGCGCTCCGGAAACTCTGTGGACGGCAGCTCTCTGGATGAGCAGCGCCGTGCCAAGAGCGTCGACCTCGGACAACGCGCGATGCGCAAGTCGCTCTCCGATACGCGCGACTCGGATGAGCAGCTGCTGGGTGGGTGCCGGTGCCCGGCTGGACGAAACGAAATCATGCCATGATATGTGATATGCGGATTGATGTTTGTGGCTGGGGAATGTGTAGATCAAGAGGCAGCAGTAATGGAAGGGTGCATGGGTGGGTGGGTGAATGAATTGTTGAGTATGTGGATGAATGTGTGAATGAGTGTATAAATTAGTGAGTGAATTAAAACTTGGACGGAATAAAGGATTGAATACGTGAATGCGTGGATAGATGAATGAGTGGGTGGATGAGTGATTTATAATTGTTGAGCGAGCAAAGTGAAGGAATACGAATAATCTGACATGGAGGAGTTCTCGGGTGATTGTTTATTTACCCGAATATTTGAATAACTACCGCGGCGACACAAGAAATTGCGATGTGATTGCAGCGCAACCGGTTTGTTGGTTGACCTGCCTTTTGTAGTTGCGATCTGGGAAGGGGAGGGGGTTGCGCTGTTGGCCTTTTGGGTGCAGGTCGATAAGGTTTATTACCTGCGTTTTGCATCTCTAATGTGCACAGCGCGCGCGGCGGATGGGACAACGTTCAAAGCTTCGGTGGCCAAAGATATGGCGCGCTTGACTGTAAAGGTGGGCCGCCCGCCGATCTCCTCACATTGCGTCCCATCCCCACTCTACTTTCATTGGCCCCCATAACCCGATAGCGCAGCAATGTGTGAGCATATATCACTCACCCTTTGTGATTGTAGGGGTATGATAGTGCCGTTTTGCCCATACTCTTAATAATGTACAAAAGCATGAATATGAAGTGCGATTATAACTTGTAAACAAACGTTTTTGTTAAAACTACGACTAGATAATATAACTGTTGGCAAATATAAGTGTTGGCAATTTTTTATTACGATATTTATTATGTTAGTCTGCGTACGGGTACATCTGCGCTGATGCGCTGCGTCTTCTCTGCGTTTTTTTTCCCCACATATTTTGATGATTGGCCATATTTCTGCCGCTCTGCTCCACACAGACGGGCCGCGCTGGGTTCGATCGAAGTCGGGCCGAGGTGACCTACTCCGGGCAGGGGCAAGAGGGGGAGGAGCTGCCGTCGCTACCGCCGAAACACCTTTACACCACCACTGTGGGTCGAAACCGCTCCCAGGCCAGGTACGATAACAACCTTAGTAGTCGATACCCTTACAAAATCTAACAGTACCCTCTTTCCGCTTACTCTCTCTGTCTTTTACCCTGGGCGTGTTATAAAAGTAAAATTATCAGGCAGGGGTACTATTGTATTAGATTGCGTGTGTGTGTGTGGTTGTGTGTGTGTGTGTGTGTGTGTGTGTGTGTAAGTATGTATGTGTGTGTGTGTGTGTGTGTGTGTGTGTGTGTGTGTGTGTGTAAGTATGTATGTGTGTGTGTGTGTGTGTGTGTGTAAGTATGTATGTGTGTGTGTGTGTGTTTGTGTGTGTAAGTATGTATGTGTGTGTGTGCGTGTGTATTTGTGAGTTTGTGTGTGTTTGTGTGTGTGTGTGTGTTTGTGCGCGTGTTTCACTCGTTGTTCGTAAGTGTACTGTAATGTACTGTAATGCCTCACTCTATGTTACCGCCGCGTACTCAGATAGCAAGATACTGCTTTGGGATCACAAACATATTCATATACTTTTAAGGTGGCTATTCAGATTTTATTCGTTGTAAAATCTATCATTAAATTTTGATTTTGTTTAATTTAACAAATCTCGATTTTTCATTACATTACCGGAGGGGTACACATACGAGTACTGTACTGATCGGGGTAGTTGGGGCCCGCACATTGCGCTGATCTACTGTGATAGACTACTAAGTAGTAATAACAACCCAGCCAACCAACCACGGTCCTCAATTAGTTTACCGTTCGATTACGATCGATTATGATCGTAGGGCTGTTCTTTACCATGAGCAACGTGTTGCCCATCATGATGCGACCTGCGCCGCACCTTGACCACTTGCATTAAAGTAAACCCTAAACCCCAAAGTGACGCGGGTTCGAATCCGGGGATGGTATTATACCGCTCAGCTATCCCCGGGTTTCGGATCTGTCGATCTAGTGACTTGGGGGTAGCGTGAGGGGTTGGGGCTACAGGTAAGTGCCGAGTAGTTAGGGTTTCCCTCCCTGCTTGTCTCTTACCTGTACACAGTTTAAGGCCGGTTCTTAGATGAACTTAGCCATCATCCGCGAAAGATGAGACCTAAACCCCAAAGCCGCTTATACCAGGACCGTATGTATTGGACTTGTTGTCGCTACCCGTACGGGATGGGCGGCGGTTTTCAACTTTCAACCATGTATCCGAATCAGACTGACAGCTTGTCCGTATTCTAAAATAATGAATTTTCTTACAAGAAAAAGCAGCATAAGCCACCAAGCAAAAAGAAGGAAAGAGGAAAACCGTCCGTACATACTTTGAACCGCGCGTTCCGAGTGGGCGTTCTCTCTGTCCCGAGCTGCTTCAGCTTAAGGGTTTTATACCCTAAAACATGCTGACGCCCTTAAAATATTTCATTCTTTCCAAAGAGAAAAATGTGGTAGAATTTAGAATTCGCAATTTGCTTGAAAATAGTGGCCCGTGCTTTTGTTTTCCGCTGTAATTTGATATGCCCTCCCTCTCCCCATTTTCAGGTTTTCCATCACCGGCGCCGCGGAGGTGTCGGCGCTGCTGGATGGGCTCGCCGCCGCCAGTTTGCTCATCCCGCGACGCAATATGTTTTCCTTCCCAGGCGACGGTCGCGGCGGCGGCGGCGGTGGTGCGCCCGGCAGCCCGCGCAGTATCGCGTCGGCGTTGCAACCGCAGCCCGGCCCCGCTGGCAGCCCCTCCAAGCTGTCACGCGCGCGCAAGACGGTGTTTTGACGTACCACCACACATATCTCAGTAGCTACTAGTGCCACTCACACTCTTTTCCTAATGTATAACGTTGCTTGGAAACTACATCAGCAGTGATGAAACTTTAGCAATACATACGATGCCACGGTGCTACCTTGTACAACTGTCATGGCAGGCGAAGATCTGCGGGAATTTTTTTACAACTTGTTTTTGCTACATCAAGTGTCCCATTCTGATATGCGAATCCGCAGCCTTTATCTCTGCACTTCACCGGCCATTTCTGCATTTTGGCACTGACCACGTGGCAATTAGAACTACAACCCTAGGCGGCATATTTTCACCTCCCGAATTTTCTCTCCCGATGATATACAATTTCTGCGGCGGCGGCTTTACGTTAATTATCAATGCTTTGTTCGCATTTGTTTGTAAATTCGCCATCATATGATCCTCTAGACACGAGTCTACCACCTGGCGAACTTACACTCCGAGGTGTAGAGTCTTTTCGGTAGTGCGTGGCGAGTATTGTCCTAATACGGTACATATGGCTGTGGGACTCGTACGTATCGCTACTAGCTACATTCCGTACACCCCGAGGGAGTTTACACCCGCTATTGTACAGCCACTGTAATTAGTTAGAGTCCCGGTACAATACTAGCGTACTTACTTGTAAGATGAACTAAGCGTCAAGACGCGCCGGATCACGCCTGTCCTAGGCGACATACAATACGTCACATGAGACGAGCTTCCGAGGGTCGCGTGACGCTTCAAGATTGAAGGCGAGCTAGACTGGGTGACTTCAGCTCGCGCATTGGAGGGAGGAGATAAGTTACCTTTCACCTTCTCTTTTGAATAACATTCAACTACATTGCAAACAGTTACGCTCTCGTGCATTCTTTCTGCATTGACTTTTTTTTATTTTTGCGCATTCTAGCCAAACTTCCACAAGTGCAAAATTTCAGTTAGCTAAATTTGTATTTGACATAATTGTTTATTTCATATTAATATATTCCATACTATAATGCAGATTCTGATTATAGACATTCACTTTGTATATATGAAGCACCTAGTCTTATGATTCCCTGCTATGACCATCTCCATGACAATTCGTGAAGCTGACGGGCATTTCAATCTTCGCGAAATCCAATATACATATGTACATGTACATTTGATGCGCGGCGCCAATATCGCGGGGCTACTATTTTCCTATGAGGCGGTTCACGATTAATTTGGTATTTTCTAAGTTTTCAATGTGTACAATCATTAACAAATGGTGTACTGCCGAGCGAGTTTAAGCTACGTGTGCTTTTTGCAGGTGATATAGGGTATGGAATTCGTAGCCTTTCATGTAGCCTTGGATAAGGCGCAGTGAGTACGCATTGTTTGTAAGGAGCAATGCACTTATTGTAAGGACTGTTTGTAAGGACCCACGGCATGCGGTGGGTATGGCTGAGTTGTAGGCTGGTATCGATGCCCGCGAGTTCCGCACGATTGATGGTATGAGAGGGAGGGGTGAAGGTCACCCGAATTTTGACGCGTGTATCCGAGGCGGGGTTTATGGCAGCCGCTCTGAGGGGGGAGGGGCCTCACTTCTTGAAGCCGTCGGTGTATACGAAGTCATGCCAATCCCAAGCAATTACTCCTCTTGAGGGAGAGTATGTTACTGACAAGCGTTCCGGAAGGGGGTAAGTGATAGGGTGGGTGGGGTTAGGGGGAGAGGGTGGATGCATGCAGAGTGTGGTGATTAAGTGTCAAAGAGGTGCGGATGTGGCATGGTAATGGAGGGGTTGGGGAGGTGAGTATTGTAAATGGATTCGAGTGTGTTGTGGAGGGCGGTCATTCATGTCTGCGAGTGCAAAAAAGAAAGTGCGAGGGGGTTGGCGATTAGGTAGATGTCCACCATCCAACGTGTACCGAATGGTGTGGGGGTGGGGGTGCATGTGTGTTGTCTGGGGGTAGGAAGATGTTTGCGTCGTTGGGGAGGGTGTAAAGGTGGTTGGTGCATGGTGAGTTGATGTATTTGGAGTGGCGGTATGGTTTGTGTTTCCATCGGGAGGGTATGAGGATGGTGGCGCTGGGGAAGTGCGAGGCTGTGAAATGGGCGCTAATGATTGCGTGTTCCATGGCGCGTCGCATACATTCGTGGTCGTATTCCGGGTTAGCCATGTTAGTGCCGTGCTAGGTGTGTGGTGCGTTGCTGCCGCTAAGTGAGAAGAGTATGTTATGTTGGTAGAGTGAGTGGTAAGTGTGAGAGCGCAACTATTTGTTGAGGGGGTCGAGTACAGTTCGGTTTTGATATGAAAGGTGCTGCGAAGGGCTGAGAGAAGGTCCTCACGAGTGGTCCATTTGTTGCGTGTGGTGGTGGCGGGCGTGGGTGAGTGGATTTCTGAGGTGGAGCCTAGTCGTGTGATGAGGTGGTAGACCTCTCCTTTGAATGTGCGGTGTTTGAGGTCGGGGCGGAAGAATTGGAAGAGGTGACGGATGCGGGGACCGGAGAGGGTTGCGACCGCTCGGCCGTCGGGGGTGTATATAATGGTTGTGTCGTGGAGGGTGGGGTGGGTGTGGACATAAATGTGCCGGTGGGGAGTATGTCGACGTATGGATTGATGGGGCCGTGGTTGAAGGCGATGAGGGGGTGCGTCGATGGGGTGGGTCCGGGGTAGGGTAGGATGGATTTTGCGGTTGGAACGAAGCCGGAATGGAAGGGATTCACGGCAGTGGGGCCACCGGGGGTCTCACTGATGGTGTCGTGGAGCTGGGGGAAAGAGACCCATTGGACCTCGAGTAGGCGGGTGAAGTCGTGCTTCTGGCCGCGTTCGCACCAATCGCACTGCCACGTGTCGGGCCCATGAGCGGGGAGGCAGTGGGAATTGACGGCAAACTGCGGGCATGTGGTGCATGTTGAAGTGGGGTCCGGGTGGAGGGGGTCGTGGCAAATAGAGGAAAAAGAAAGGGAGGGGTTGGGGAGACATACCGAAGTGGGGGTGGAGGAGATGAGGCGGAAGCCGTCGTCGAGTTGAAGTTGGATGTCCCATTCCGTGAGGTGTTCCGGGCCCCATTCAACCATGTATTGCGTCTGACCGTATTCATTGTCTTTGTGCGTGGAAATGACCCGTGTGACGTCGCACGGAGGATAGGGGTGGTCGGCGCCCGCCCGCAGCCCCGGAGGGGGTGCGCTTGCGTGCCCGTCGGCACCTACCTCTATCTCCACGCGTGGGCGATGGTAACCTTGTAGCCGTGCAAGGCGTGGCACGGTAGGGGGCATACGAGGTACCGGCACCTGCGATCCCTAACGGAGGCTTTTGGAAATCAAAATATCCCTATTCAAGTACTAGCTAGGATCTCCCGCTCTGCCCGTCCGATATGTACTTTCTCGCGACTGAATACTCGCAAATACTCTCTTGACAAGGGGGCGGGGGCATCGTCTGCGAAATATTTTTTGGCGAAAGGGGATGCGGACGGATCAACGGTGGGCCGCGGGTGTTGGAATTGGCGGCGGACAGCCGGAAAGCAACGCCAAGGCAAGGCGCTCGCTAGCAGTCGTCCACCTCTCCGAGTTTTGAGTTTCCCATGGGGGAGAAGGTCGCAGCTAAGCAAGACGGAGGAGGATCACAGCCGGAGGAGCGGCACGGTGTGGCGGCGGAGGTCCACCGGATCCACCACCGCCAGAAAAAACCGGTAAGGAGGGTTTTTGAATTAAATGTTTTCAAACCCGACATCTTTTGTGGAGCGGCGACTCGATCAGCGAGCTCGACCAACCCCTCTCCTTTCCGGTACCCACTTATCGACAGGATGCCTAAGGCAAGGTGCCTAGGGTTATCGCAACGGCACTCCGCTTATAGAGGCGGCACCCTGGCAGCGTAAATCACTAGGGGAGGATAGGGGTGGATTTCGCACGATCAAATGGGTATCGGAAACAGACGGAGACGGATGACAAGGGGCATGAGAAAATCATCTAGCGCGGAGGCAGGAGCGCAAGTCCGACACCGTCTGCATCTCTAGACTTCCTTTCTCCCTAGCCCCCGGAGGGGTTAGGAAGTCTACGCTAGGAGGCGAGGTGCGACGGGAGGAGCAGCGATATATTGGACGGGGGAGCGCGCGGATCAGGACGGGACCGTCGACGACTTGTGCGAGGGCTTTTTTTGCCTGCCTTTCCCCCCCCCCCCACCTCCGGCACGACCGGAGTCGCACAATAGTTGAGGTCACCTAGGCCCGTCGCAACGCGCGTGAGCCGATCAGCTTGCTTTGTTAGCGCCCTCGCAATATATGGGGCAGGCTGCGCATCGTGGAGACTAGCGATAGATTATTTTTCATGCTAGTGTACAATTACCGTCTACTCGCATGAACTTGACTTTATTGTTACTGCCATTGGAGGGGTTGGGATAAGTGCTTTCATGGCATATATCCTACGATTAAAGTGGTAATCTAGTAGGCATGATCAAAGGGGCGCCCAAAGACATCAACTTTTTTCGGTGATTGTTGTAAACAGCAATTTCATTTCATTTCATTTTATTTCATAGGTGTAGTCCGAAGCGGGGAGATATTCCGCTTCGATGTGCGTAGTGGGCGGGGCAAGGGGAGGGGTAGTGGTGATGCGGGGGGGAGGGGGGTCTGATGCCGGGGTCAAGGTGGTGGGAGAGCGAGGGAAGGAAGGAGAGGAATCCAAGATTGGTGCATCTTGGTGGGTGGAGAGACATGTTTTAGCGGTTAGGTGTGTGATGGGCAGGCGGTTGTGAATGGTGTCGAGGGGTTCGGTAGGGGCTAGGATAGTAGGATACGTATGGGGACGGAGAGTGAGTCAGCGGTCCCTTCGAGTGTGGATATGGATTTGCATTATTTGAGGAAAATGGAGGAGCTAGAGGCGCGGAGTAGGACTTGTGGCCATGTGGTGATATTGTTATGTTAGAGGGGGTGAGGCGGGGAAGGAGGGATGTGTGTCTTCGGCGGGGTGTGATGTCGCAGTATGCTTGTTTGTAAGTTTGTGGGTCGGTGATGTGGGTGGTTTTGTCGCGGAGTGAGGCGAGGAGGGTATCATCTTGGCGGGTGAAGTGGGCGCGGAGTGTGGAAGCGATGGGGTTGGTGAGGGAGAGGGGGGTATGGTGGAACATGGTGCTTGCGTCGCGCTAAGCCCGGACTAGGCATATGAGCGTGGGCGGGGAGGAGCCGTGTGACATGATGGACTTTGTGGGCCAATTGTCGCATGTGGTGGAAGTTGTGTGGATGTGTGTTCCCGTCATGTGGCCTCTGTATCTAGGGGTGTTCATAATTTTGTGTAGGTGACAGACTGTGAGTTGCGCAACGTGGGATTTGAGGGAGATGAGGCCGTAGCCGAAGTCGGATGTGGGGCGGTGGAGGGTTGTGTGGGGGAGGTTACGCACCGAGGAGACCGCGGAGCGGAGTGCCCGGCAGATGTGGCCATAGGGGTTGACGAGCTGGGCCACACTGGTTTAGCAATAAAGGGCCTTCGCGGCATTTTGCAATAAACTTTGTACTAAACGGACCGCGTGCCACGTAGCGCGCTTGCATGCGTCAGCATGTAATCATTGCAGCTGACTCGGAATCCATGTAGGGATACCGGCTCCCATCACACACTTTCAGCTTCCCGGCGCCTTCGCGGCATGATGTCCGCGGAGCGTCGCAGCCGTGGTCCGCTGGGTCGGAAATGGCCAGCAGCAAGCGGATGCCATATATGGATTGATGCAATCGCCGCCATTTACGCTCTTAACTTTCGGAAAACTCCGCTCGCCTCCGTATTCATGTCGCATCTTATCCACCTATAACGGCGGCTTTTGCGGCGTGTAGAAGCGCATAGATCCAGCGCATATCCGACTCCCACCACCGCTTCCACTCCTTTGGTGCGACTTTCTTTTGTGGCGCATCATACACTTCCTCATTGTGTGAGCTCGTGTCAAACATAGCGGGACTAGACATAGGGTGTGGAGGGGGGGATGGCAATGCCCGTGGTGGAGGCAGGATTGGCGATTGCCCAAGTGGTACCACCGTCGTGTCCGTAGCTATGCAATTTGTTTTACAGTAAATTGAAAAAGACGGATGAATCTTTAATGCAGTTTTCATTGCAATCTTTGTCTGTACTTTAATTTGAGACCATATTGCAGTAAAGGTTTATCGCAATTTAGTACTAGACGGGGGTGTACGCGGTGACGTGTCCCGACGATGCTCACGTATTTATGCTGCAAAGTTTATTGCAAAATGCCGCAAAGGCCCCCTGAAGCATGTACTCCAATTAAAAAAAGTACATGGCTCCAGGGCCATTAACCGAAGATATTACTTTTACACATGTATTCCAGTCACGGTACACAGCTCGCGAATCGTGTACCGGTCCAAAAGGAACACGGCTCGGGCAAAAGGAACACGGCTCGGGCCAAAAGGAATACGGCTCTCGGCCCAAGCCGTGTTCCTTTTCGACGCCGAGCCGTGTACCTCCTCCCGATACACGGCTCTAGCGCCCAGTACATTCGGTAGTATATCACGCATGTCCCGTCGCGCGAGGCTCTTTCTACGGGTTGGCAGACGTCTTTGGGCAAGGATCCCACCACCCACACCCGTCCGTAGGCGCGCGAGCACAGCCCGCCCAATATGCCTCGGCGTAAGCGCTACTAATAGGGGGAGCGCAATTACGCAGCCGGCACTGGTCAAAAGCAAAGACAACGGACGCCCTTGGGGCTTTCCTCATCGTCTCGGAGCTGATTGGGGCTCATGAAGAAGGGGGCGCCCGAGCGCGCTGGTAGGACCCTACCACTAAAACTTCCCTAGAAAATAGCGAAGCCCCAAATCTTGGTGTCGCGGGTGTCCGTGCATTAGGTAAGCTGCTTTTAGTGTGATATATGGGGCCGCCGCAATAGCGAGATGGTTGGGATCATGCGCGCTTTTCGTCGGTTGCACACTCACCCACCACCGACGGTCGGGATCTTTAGGAACCACCGTTTTGGTCGGGCGCAAGTGGTCGACAAGTGATCGGGAGGGCGTGACGATAGCGGAGAGCACAAGGGGGTGCAATAGGCCGGGTAAGTTCCCGATACCAATCCGGCCCATAGGAACGTAGATCCCTTCGAGGAGCGCGGGACACAGAATAATAAGATGACATGTTGCAGAGGGGAGACGACTCTAGTTGGAGGGTGTTCCGGCGAGAGGGCGCGTAGGCGATTTTTGCAAGCGTCTACTAATACAAAAATAACACGATTGTTGTGAGGGGAGTGTATTAGCACTAGCATCCCGTTGCCTAGTACTTATGTACAAGGTAGCTATTTGTCATCCTTGTACTTAGTGTTATGCTATTAGCGGTACTCTATTCCCTATTAGCGGCGGTCGGCCGGCCCTGCCGGTGCCTTCGCCGGCACGACTTACGTGTAACTATCCGTTCCCAACTCTAATAGGTTATGGGCCCTCCACCAAGTTTCACTAGAGAAGGGCGTGTGTAAAGCGCTCGGCACCACGCTAGTCCTACCTACT
>JAPMLY010002343.1:7500-56930 GCA_026401115.1 Tetraselmis chui | reverse complement strand
AGTGTGCATGACTGAGTGCATGCCTGTGTTTCAGTAAATGTGTGTGTGTGTGTGTGTGTGTGTGTATGTGTGCGTGCATGTTTGTGTGAATTTGTCCGAGTGTCCTGAAACGAATGTGTATGAGTGTGCATGGCGGAGTGCATCCTTGTGTGCATAGGCGGGTCTCTAAGCTTTGGATGGGTAGGGAGGACCTTGTAATTGGGATCCGTGGACAGCGCGATGCCCTCCAGCATGGATAGACTGCGCACTAGCAGAGTGTAGTACGACGGAATTTGAAACTTGTATTGGTACATCGTCCGGCCAAGTTTGCCACTGAGAGCGCCAAACGAAAGATTTGCCACCCCATTCTGCAGTGCCTCCTGAAACACGCCTGAAAACAAGGCCAATTCTAATGAGTGCCAACCCGATGCCATACCACACCACGCCTCCCCACCTCATACCACACCCGCCACATATTGAGATACCCCCCCCCCCCCCCCCCCCCCCCCCGCCACACACACACATAACCCCTTATATTAAGAAGCTCTTGAAATAAACAAGCATATACGCACACACACAAACACACAAACACACTCCCAAACATATACACAATCAGACAAGTCCACTCTCTGTTTTTCATTAATTCGTCCCGGTACACATTCGTTTCAAGCCCCTGCGAGGCATTCTGGCTTCAGAGGCAGTGGCCGTGCACACCTGTCAGAGCTGGCACAATCTCATCCCTGTTACTATCCGGCGGCAGCAGGCCTAGCATCACGAAATCGTCCGCCAACGCTATGTACTCCCTATTGACGAGGTGGAGGGTCGCGCGGATGAGGCCGCGACGGATGGGCAGCCCAATGTTACCCATCATACCGAAATCAAGGTACGCCAGGCGGCCATCCTTCATGCGAAGCAGATTACCTACCTCGCCGTGATGCAAGGCCACAGCGTCAGTGCAGTGCCTTTGCAGTTAAAAGTCACAGTCCCCGAAGCGGGAGAGGGAGAGAAAAGGGGAAGGGGGGCATGAAAATCTTTTTGGGTGCGAGAATTGGCACTACCCACCCGGGTGAACATCAGCATGGTAGAAGCCTTCCTCCAGCATCTGCTCCAGGCTGCAGCGTACGCCAACCTGTGACATGCCAAGTCACGCTTGAAAGGACCCACAGCTGACAATACATGGCAACTGATGGCAATATACAGCTATAAATCAGAAGAAAATATGTATGCTGAAACAAGCGCGAACAAACAACGTTATTTAATGCCGCATATCTCAAGTAATGATGCCATTTTTTAGCATTATTTAAAACAATGCAGTATCAGAGGTTCTACAGTATCAATCCACCGTTGCATTGCACATTTGTCCTAACCTCCACCAGCCGAAGGTTATCAGCGTCAGCCTCCGCGCTCAGCTTGTCCTTGCTCCCATCGGAGGCTGAGCGCAGCTTGCTCCCATCCACCCACTCCATCACCAGCACGCGCGGTGTGGTGTAAGCCTCGTACATGATGGGCACGTAAACCTCGGGAATGTGGCCAAACAGGCGCCTGAAGCGCCTCCCGTTGCGCGCCTCGTTGGTGTAGTCCAGCTCCTGGTACAGGCTTGACCCCCACTCGTCCAGCAGCTGCGGCAAGTCAGTGTTCGTCTTGAAATAGCGCCCCAGCGCCTTGGACAGCCGGCGCAGGATGTAGAGGTCCATGGAGATGCTCTCGTACACCCCCGGCCGCTGCACCTTCACAGCCACCGTCTCGCCAGTCTTCTGTGACATGCGCGTGTCGTGTGTGACAGCAAAGCGGGGGAGAGGGAGGGGAAGAGGGTGGGAGGGGGGGGAGATAAATGAGCTTTGCTGGATGTAAAACAGAAAACGATTGTGACAAGCCAGCGCAGCCGCCTTTACCCAAACTTGCGAGGTTAATTCAGAATTTCTCATTTAATTAACAATTCTTTGGTTTTGGTTTCATAAAAACAACGTTGACACGCGAATTGACAGTTTAAACAGGCTGCATATGACTCGAACCGCCGCCATAAACATCAGACAGCGCGTGACGCTAATCGCCAAGCTCCAACTGTAAGTGGTTAACATGAAACTGCCACGTGCACCACATACCACTGCCGAAATGGGTGCAACAACCACCGAACCATGATAGGCCAAACTTGACGTGCTTCAATTGAACTCAAGAATAGCATAAAGCAACAACATCGAAGCAATTGCTTCATATTTATCATTCCCCCAGCTACGTTCGCTCCCGCATCCATGAGACTCAAAGGGCGCGGGCCCAACCTTCAGGCTCCCCTTGTAAACCTGCCCCAAGCTCGCGGCGGCCAGCGGCTCGGTGGACAAGCTCTCAAACATCTCACTCGCAGGCCGGCCGTACTCCTCCTCCATCACCGCCAACGCATCCTCTGTCAGGAAGCTCGGGATCTCGTCATGCAGCTTCTCAAGCTCCCTGCGTGCCAGGCATCGGTCGCATGAAATCCCACCCCATCGCATCCGACTACGCACACACATTACCTTTCTTGCACACCTTTCCTCAATGTATGATGAAGGAGGAGGGCTACCGACTTGAGGTAACTGGGTGGCAGAAGATCAGGGCGTGCGGCCACCGCCTGACCGATCTTCACGAATGCGGGCCCAAGGCGGGTGAGCACCTCCCTCAGCTGCGCAGCTGACTGCTTGTTGATCGGCGGCAGCTCGTCATCCGCGACGGTGCTCATGTCCCGTCGGCTCTCCAACCACGCGGACACCCACCACTTGCCAAACACCCTCCCTGCAGTCACACCCACCGCCCTTTCATGACCCAGGGCTACTCAGACGCTGCTCACATGCGCTTTTAGATGCTCAGACACGGCATGGTCATTTTCTGTCATTGCTATCACGTCACCACACAATACATCATGTTGGTAAAACCTCTGTGCGCCCTCAGTGCTTCTACCCCGCACCTATCTCCACAAGACGGTTTGCAACCGTCGCGGGGCGTGTTGACCAGTAGGCCGCGTTCGCCTCGGGGTCGTACTCCGGACCAACATATCCCTGCAAGAGGTTGGGAAGGGTGGGTCAGCAGCGCAGCCTCTCCGTTTCAGTGCGCCCTACCGCACCCTGTGCTACTGGTGTGCTGAGCTCGACAATGCCGTGAAGGAACAGGCACCATTCAGCCAAACCTTAAGTTGTAATACTGTGCTACTATCTGCGGGTTTGTGTGTGTGTGTGTGTGTGTGTGTGTGTGTGTGTGTGTGTGTGTGTGTGAGAGAGAGAGAGAGAGAGAGAGAGAGAGAGAGAGAGAGAGAGAGAGAGAGAGAATGAGTGCAAGTGTGCATGTATATGTTTGTATTTTTTTTATTTTTATTGTTTTTTTAATTTTTTTTTTGGGGGGGGGGGGGGTTAGTTGTGCGTGCTTATATCGGAATGAAAGTGGTGTTGACTCGCAACGGCCTCTCTATCCCTGCCCAAGCTGGAGGTCGGACGCACCTCGTACCCGCCGTCTCCGGGCTCCGCGCGTGTCGCGAACCCCATTTCATAACGCCCCTCAAGGCGCGGCGCGTGCTGAGCCGAGCCCCACACACTGTGTGTAGCGGCAGGAGGTGGTCGACGGAGGGTGGCGACGAGGTCGTAGGTGACGTTGGGCTGCCTCGCGCGGTGCCGCTGCTTGTGACGCGCCGCGTTACCTGGAAGCTGTACTGCGCGCACAGCGAGCCCCCGACTGGCGTTGATGGACGCCCAGCCGGTGGTGGTGGCCATCGCTGCTGTTTAGGATTTGTGCTCAGCGGCGAGTGCGACGATATCTCGGAAACCCGGTGTGTGGACGGGTGGTGACGGTTCAGGGTGACAGAGTGGACGACGTGGCGCGATGCACAGGATTTACAGAACCAACGCAATGCTCTAACAACTATTCCGCGCCCTGGATTAGGTGCCTGCAGGCGCTACAGGCTCTGCTGAGCAGAATCCTGGGGCTGTGCTATACCTGACGTGGCAGTGAGGCGGGGCACAAAGGTGTGAACAGATTCGTCACCAGTGACTGCATCAAAAGAGTGCGCGTTCCATGAAAGCAGCGACTCACCTTCCCGACAGATAGATACTGAGCATGGTTACAAGCAGAACAAGATATGATGAGCACTACGGACAGAAACTGATGCGTATACTTATGATTTATTTACAATATACTGATTGTACAATCCTTAATATGACGAATTCATCGTCTATATTTTCATCACTTCGACGACATTTTTAGTTCCAGCAAAACGTGTACACTCTTCCCATAAAGTCCGTTACTAGCGGCACGCATTTAATTACCCGCCACGCACTGCCGCGATGGCCATGCAACTCGATTGATGGGGGTTAGAATAATGCTTTTTGAACAACACACCACGGCGCGTTGCTCAGTGACGTGACGTGAGCACGTCTATTGGCACGCCCCAATTGTTGTGGGCACACACGTTGGATTTGCGGCCCATATTTTGCGGGCCGAAATTCGTGCATGTGCAAGTTATGCACGCCTCTATGCGTGGCTCGGTACACGTAGTGTCGCGACAAGCCGGGAGACTACTCGACATTGGGTTCGCAGCATGTGTGCACAACTACACGAGTATCCGCCGAGTGTGTTGCGCCCGGCCGTCAACAAAGCGGCAACACCGAGAATGACATGTCGTGTGCACTAGGCTTTCTTGCCACGTGCCCGGAAATACCACCAAGGAGCACGGGCTAGGGACCTATTGGGCTTGAGGGGCGGTTAATTTGGAGTGCAAGCACCATGGCGCGCGGATCGTTGGCCTTAGAAACTTGCGCATCGCCGAGCGTGAAAAATGGCGGGGAGCTTTCAAAGTACCCTAGCACGGGCCTTTGTTTGGCATGCGGCAAATGGCACGGCACCATGCCATCATGGGGCATGAAATGGGCAACGCCTTGAATAGAAGAAATATAAAGCGCTGATTATTGAGCGTATTGGCGGAGCGGGTGTGCGGGTGCCACATGTCTAGGGGTTGCTAGCCCCGCGCGAATGCGGCAGATTTTGAAACCCTAACAACTTTAGTTGGTTGTACGAGGGCATGGATGGCATCGGACGGCGGATTTGACGCGAAAACCGGCCGGTAGACGGATTGGAAAACATAGATTTAATTGGGGTGAGGACTTCCATTTGCAACTTAGTTTGCTCGAATCGGACACCGTACGGCAAAGTTAGGCTTTTTTAAGCCTCCCAAGGGGTGGGTTCCCGGCCTCCATCCCACCCACGTCAAGCATCTTAACTGCACTTGCCATCACACCCACGTGCTCCCATGTTTGCGGACAACATGCTGGGATCATAAGAACCGCGTGTTGTATCGCCGATTTGGGGAGTATTCACGAGCCAAAGTGTGGAGAATCCGAATTCCGGGGCGCCCGAATAATGGTATGCCCCGAAATCGGGGTTGACCCGCAAACCCTAATAAGTCATATCGTAGCCGTGACAGGCCCCATTTGTGCCCCGCTTCCCCCTGCACTTCACTGTCAGCGCAAGTTTCGGTCCGCCCTTTCAACGAGCTAAAGTACAGTTAAACCCTAGAAACCCTACATGATAAACACGCGCCCTACGCGAAAGGCCCTATTTCACTAGTGACGGACTTTATGGGAAGAGTGTACACAGTGTAAGGCCGGTTCTTTTGTGAACTTTGCCATCATCCGCGAAATAAGATGAGATTTATTTTGATTATTAGGTGCCCTTTCTGTTTCAACTACCTTTTCATTTGAGTTGTTTGTTTTTCTCGGAGTGTATCGCCCCATGTGCAGGTTTTAATAGCATCTATGTAGATTAATTAAGGATTAAAGGACGTGTTACCGAGCCATGCCGACATGAACCACCCATAAATATAATAGCGACGCGCACCCACAAAATATGCTATGTTTACATAAATCATTAAGTAGTGCGGGCGGATAATTTAGGTATTCATATGACCTACGTGTACAAGCATTGTTTTACAACTTACCACCCCACACATCCGACCGCCCATCTGACTATGAGCCATTCCTCTTCTTCTCGATAGGGCGACATCATGTTCGCGATGTCGTACTACGGGCGAGCGGCCGTCGGCGGAAGTTCGACGAGTGCGGAGGTTCGCAACCCTATATATTCCGAGGTACATGCAGTATGTTCCATTTTTTTTTTGCGCCCCCGGGATATTCCTTATTTTAGCCTCCTTCGTTTGCGCAAAATGTAGTGCTTCCTTTTGCCGTGCTTTGGATTCCGTAATCCTCTTGTCACTCTTGCCCTTTTGTTTCCCCTCCCTGCTTTTTCCTTGTCCATGCTCATATTGTTCTACTTGTAACCCGGGATATGGGACTCGAAGGTAAGCCCGCACCGGCATCCCCTACAAGCAAACATGGCTAATGATAGGAAAACACTTCAATACACCGATAGGGGTACACATTACAGTCGATGCTTGCTTCGCCGTCGCTACCGCGGCATGCGCCTGTGCAGTTGAGCTTGGCTTGGGAGCCTGCGAGCACGGAGCTTGGTAGCGGTGGGCGTGATGCATGCCCGCCTATTCGTGTTTGATGTTGTCTCGGCGCTCTCCTACGTTGTGGCATCTCGCGGTACCCATACATGCAAAAATATGTTTTCATCGTCCGCGGTCGCTCGCCGCAGCGGCTCCGGTGCGTTTTATTTGTGACCCTCCCGGGATATTTTCTTCGTTGCTAGACCCGCGGCCGGGTACAACTGCCCGTACCGCCCCTATTCTCGGTATCCTCGAGGTTGTTGGCCGCTACCAGTACCGCTACAACTTTCGCCCGCGCGTAGTCATCCCCCTCCAAGGCTCACGGCATCGGCACGCGTCATCGCTATCCGTGTACGTGTACTACAACTTCAGTACTTTTCTCAGCCCGCCTACTTCATTCTAATCACTGCCCGTACTCGGATCCCGCTATTCGAAAGGTCATCCTTTATTGCTTGGCGCACCACTACGTGTACGGCGTTGTATGACGGAGTTTCTATTCGACTTTTGCGGCGACTGGTACACGGGTACCAACTAGCTTTTTGGTTTATTCTTAAGCATCTCCATCGCGGGCTTCAAGGCTCCCCACTACAAGCTACGCGAAGGACCGACATCGAGGAGCCCACCACCTTGGCCGGTCGGCACCCCGGTTCGGTGGGAGCGGGCCGTGCATCGTGAAGGTCGAGCAGCAGTTTAGTTTTGCATTTCTCGACAAGTAGATTTATTTTTAGATCCTAGAACTGTGGCAATTACTGCGGTTGCTTACAGTTTTTTAACTCCCGAGGAACGTCAACACACAGTGAAGCTAGGTGTGTCGATAGGTGTACATGGTCGAAGAGACCCGGGCCCAATAACTTGCTAATAAGTCATGAACGGCGAAGTAGAGTGGCCCGAGAGACATCAGTCGGTCCAGTTTGCCGGAACATGTTGTGGATAATTTCAATTTCATTTTCAATTTCAATATCCTCCGCTCCTTTGAGGTGCGTTGGTTGCTCCGCGTCGTTCCCGACCCTGCAAGCGTTGTGCGCCCATCTAAATTCCCCTGGGACAACGTGCACTTTCGCGCCCGAAAATTGCCCAATTGTGGATGTCGATCGTCACTTTCTCATCGCGCCGTGCACTTTTTGCGGACGATACTCTCGAAGCGGTGGCCATAGTAGACACTAACATTCTTGTTCTCACCGCAATACTACGCCCTCCCAACCGCCGGCAAGCGGTGCTTCGCTTCCGCGCGGTCGGCCATCCCAACTGCATCCCCAGTCATTGCCCCCCGCCGTCCAATGGAGCCTTGACCATGGGGCTATTGGTGGGGAGAACTCCAAAGCCTTATTCGAGTCCTACCTCCTTTCTTTCCGATCTAGTACGTCCTCAAACGGCGTCCCCCCTTCGGTGGTACGCCTCGTCAAGCCGGTCTTCGAGGAGCTTGTCGGTTGCGTTTCGTCTTTCCGCGGTAGGGCCACCCAAGGGGCTTCCGCGGAAGCGGCTTGGGCGGCGTTGCCTTTGTTTCCGCGCTTAGTTTTGCGCCCCGTGGTTGATTTCACGATTGCGGGGCATCTGCCCCCTGACCCGGTCGTTGATTACCGTGACAACCGCTTAGCCCATTGGGCGTCATGAGATCTCGATACATTGTTTTCCGCCGCTCGCGCTCACGCATCCCTTACCAATGGGCGGGCACCGCCACCTACCTCACTGTCGCGGGCCGGTACCGACCCCATCTCCCCTTCGCAACCCTTTCATAACGGCGTCTCAGCCAACGCAACCAACCGGACGGCTAGTCTAGCTGCGGTTGGGGAGTACCGTCGTTATATGGAGGCCGTAAGCTCCAACCCCGTTGCAAGTGGTCGTGGGGTGCACGAGGAGTTATCAGGGTTGCACCCACAAGACGATAACTACCTCGCGGACGTGTTGCCGGGTCCATTCTTCCCCCCTCGTATCCAAATACGTGCTTCGGAAGTTGATATTATGGAGGTCGTTAATAGATTCCCTCGAAAGTCTAGTCCCTCGGAAGTTGATATTATGGAGGTTTGAAACTCTACGCGCGTTGGGGATCCCCTTGCACTCTCACCGGTTTAGCCGAAGCCATTGTGAATGCAGAGGCTCCACCAGGCGTTACCTCATTCCTCGCCTCCGCCACACTTATCCTGCTAGACAAAGCTTGATCCTGAACAACGACGCGCACGAGAGCAAGAACTTCGGGACCAAAAGGGGACGTTGCGCCAGATTGGAATTGGCTCCGTTTTAGTTCGTTTCGCGAATCGTGCGCTTCTCGCCGTAATTGGCGACGAAGTGTCTCAATGGTTGGCTTCTTTGTTACTCCATGAACACACGGAATGGAGTGAAGGGGGTTAGAACCGCCGCTTCCCGGAACGGAGCTGTACGCCTAATCAAAGTACCGCCAAAAGTCGGTACCCGATAGGAACATGTTGTGCATATGAACCCATCGCATCGCATCGTGCACACACTGCCAACACCTACAGCGAACACCTATAGGTGGAGGGCCAAGACTCCCCCCGAGTCCAGCGTATAGATGTGTCCATTATCATGTCCACCATAGGGATCTCACAACACTCCCCCTTAATGGACATCATCCCATGAACTCCGGCCGGTGCCCTAGTAAACCCCGCAGTAAACGCGGAGGGCCCATAACCTGGTAATCCATGAACGCGCGGAATGGCATGAAAGGGGTTAGAACCGCCGCTTCCCGGAACGGAGATGTACGCCTTATCCAAGTACCGCCAAAAGTCGGTACCCGATAGGAGCATATTGTGCATATGAACCCACCGCATCGCATCGTGCACACACTGCGAACATCTATAACGAACACCTATAGGTGGAGGGCCAAGACTCCCCGGAGTCCAGCGTATAGACGTGTCTATTATCATGTCCACCATAGGGATCTCACAACATTCTCGGCACCAATTTGGGGTCGGCGTCCGCGGCGGGGTTGAGATCGTAAAATTCATGGTTCGAGCCGCGCTTGACGCTTCACCGGACTGGGCGGACATTCAAGGCGGCGTATCCAATGCGTTCAACGAAATTGAAATTGAAACTGTTTACAACATGTACCGTATGCGCCGGTTTTTCACCAAAAGCCGGATGCGTCGGCTGTTGTCTCTGGGCCCTCCCAACTATGCCATACAGGGAACTTACAAGTCAGGGCTAGACCGTTAACCACCTAGATCCAACCTCTCCAAGGGTGTTCGGGGGTTTTACTCCCCCCCGGGGAGGGTCTGACGCGGGTTGAGGATGGTGTGCAAGTAGGGGCAAGAGGGGGTGCATTATGCGGAGGCGCGGCGAGAGGTCGTGCGGGATTTGGTGCGGTATACAAGGAGGAGATGATGAAGCCATTGGACCGTGTGCGCATGGAGTGTGGAAAGGATGCGGGACGTGTCGAGTCGTGCTTTGGATATGAGTTTGTCGGGAGGGTCGGTGCGGAGGGTGAGGAGAGAGGTGAGACTTGCGATGGTGGAGGAGTGCGGTGTGCCCGTGCGGCTCATGACTATGGGGAGGATGTCGACTACGGTTCCTGGCCAGTGATTGCGGATGGCATTTGCGAGGGGTGTGTATTTGTCTCTAATCAAGTGGGCTGTGTGGGAGAGGTTGTGGTCCGTGCAGTACTTCCATTCCCCTATTTGATTTTTCCTTATGGAGTATCGGCGGCGGCCGTTTGTGTGACCGACGAAGCGAGGTTCGAGAAGGCGGATGAAGTCGGGTTTGTGTGCGGGGGGTCGTAGCGCGGGGAGGAGAAGCTCAGGTGGGAGGACGGCGGGACACGAGGTTAGGGAGTCGGGCGAGAGTCCTTCGACAGCAGCGCGTTCAACGAGTTCTTGCGGCGTCCCTTCTTTGAGGAGTTGTCTACAAATCCCGCGCTTCGACCGCTGCTCTGCGTCGCTACTATGTTGTGTGGCCGTCCATCTACCTTGTACGTTTACGACTCGTCAAATGCTCACGGCCCGGCTATGCGCATTCCGAGTACCCGTGGAGTTCATCAAGGTTGCGTTCTCGGGGCCATGGTCTTCTCAATAGTTTCCTCCCGGGTATACAAACAGTTGGTTGCGATTGCCGCGAACGAATACGTTGTCTTCGGTTATTCTGATCATGATCACTTCTTGGGACACCCTGCGTTTCTTGTGGCTTTTGGTGACGCTATGCCGGAGGCGTATGCTAGCGTCGGACTCAGAGTAACCATCCACAAAACCTGTTTGCATTCCCCTTAAAGTGTCGATGATGCTTTCGATACCTTACCCAACTGCCACATTACGCGGGGAGTAAATATCTCCACGGAAGGGACGAAATTATTGGGGGGGGGCAATGGGCACAACCGATTCTGCTCGAGATGTGTTCGAAACGGCCTTAATTAAGTATGAGGCCTACGGCGAACATCTAAGGGGTCTAGCGGCTCACCGGCACTCTCTCACTGCGTTTCATATCTATCAACATTGCAACCGCCGCTTCGGACACTTTGCCCGAACAGTCCCCCGCGGTCTTGGCAGGGGCGAGGGCTACGGTGACACCGTCGTGACCTTCCTCCAGCGCGCTGACAATGCCACCCTATATGTGGCGGCTGAGATATTGGGTCTTCCCGCAGCTAGCCTACCCTGCAACACTCGCTCCGAGATGACTCTTCCCATACGTTTCGGAGGCATGGGGGTGGGGGACTTGGCGGATGCGGCCCATGTCGGAGCGGCCGGTTTGGCAGTAGTGAGCTCAGCTATCCGTTTCCTTAAAGCACGTGATGCTCGCGTGCGCGGGGATTCCCAAGACGAAGTTCCGATAGAGCCGACCATGTATGGACGGTTAGCAACTGCTATGACCACAGCGGTGTCCCGTAGGCATAGTACACCGGACGGAGACGACGGCGACAACGAACACATGTGGTCATTAGAACTCGCTTTGTTGTGGGCGCGCTTAGGTGACGGGTGCGCTTCTCACCCTCTTTCCGAGTCCGAACCCTTGATAACCACAGCCTTAGCGATACTTCAAGCACCTATTCAGAGGTGCTATTAATATTCAACACTTGATCATGGAAAGGTGGGTGGGCTGCGCGGGCCGAATGGGCGAGCGCAAAGCTTGAAGGTGGCTGATACCGGCTAGAGGAGCTTCTTTGTTAGAGGTCAGGCAAGTGCTAAGCTAGCTAGCCGATGAATAGCCAAGCCGCCGGGGTTTCGCTCATGGTGGAGTCGATGTACTTGCCGGTGACTACGTCGATGATTTCCGACCAACCACCCATGCAGCGAATCTTTGTAAGGGGTGCACCGACACATGCGGCGGCGGGCGCCGCGCCTTTCCGTAGGCTATGCGATGTCCATTTGAATTGCGGGGGGGGGGGGGGGGGGGGGGGGGTGACGCGGCAATGGCGCTGCACGCCTTTCTAATCGACTCGGTGATGGTCCATGAAGTCCACGCGTGTGGTGTTCCTTCACGTGTGACGGCCCAAAAGGTAGTGGGCTCGGGTCCATTGTCGAGTTGGCTGCATTAAATGGCGCGTCCAACGGTAAACGCCTCTATGAGGTCCGCTAGTAGCGGTACTGCAACAACTTGGAGTTGTAGTAGAAGCTTGTCAGCCGCGGTTCTACGTTGATCTCCTTTTGCTTTTCGCATGAATAACATTATGTTACCGTTTGTCATGTCGACCGCGATGTCGTTCATGTGGCAGCGTACACCGGTTTCCGCGCGGCAAAAGTACCAGTAGTTAGTGCAGACCGTGAGGATTGCGCGGAAGGTCGTTATGTGTACGAGGTTGTCCAGCTCGAGGTTTGCGCGCCGTAGTGTCGGTGAGCGAATAGTAGCATATGTTGTACGATGGGTGCTAGGATAGGTACGCGAATGTCGGGGTCGGTGATGGGTCGTCGCTGCATGGCGAGTCCCATACGTGCGTCCGTTAGAAGTGGTCCCATCGCCACTCACTCCTTCAAGTGGTCGCGAAAGAATTTGTTGATTGATAAGAAGTAGGGTTGGAGGTTGTTGGACGCGACGGTTTCGGCCCGGGCGAGCCATGTTGTAAAGCGAAGCATGTCGGCCGCGGTAGCCTCTAATGGGGTGACTCCTTCTTCGTTGCAAAAACAGTGAAACGTCGCATTCCATTCACGTAGTTGGTGTAGATGGTGGGGGCAAGGGATCCGGTGAGGAGGTCGAGCACAAGATCGCCAAGGTCGCTCGTCCCGACGAGTGCGCCGACGTGGTTATGCATGGAGACGTGCAAAGGTGCGTGGGGGCGAATGTTCGACGAGTCGGTACTTCACATGTGTTGCTTGGTGGTCGTTGTCCGCGGATGTCCGGACGTGTCTGAGTCTCGGCGCTGACGTCTTGGCGGTCGGAGCTCGGTGGAGCGTACCGCGTGAGCGGTAGAGCTAAGCCGGTGTGGCACGTGGAGGGCCGTGACGCTCAAGCTGGGCGGTCCGACGCCATCGTACGCTCCGCGCTTGCCCGGAAAGAATAAATCTTGGGAGGGGGTACATATCATTCTCGGGAAGAATGATATACTCGTCGGATAGTTCGTTTAGTAGTTGGTACCACTGTTTGGCGGGCCACTATGGCGCGATGACTGTTGCTTCGGCGCCAGATTGCCGTATTTTTTCGGACAAGGTCGGGAAGGAGCGTCCAAGGTGGGTTGCACTAATTGAAATTGAAATTAAAATTGTTCCTAGCGAACCGACAAACATGACCGGTAACCATCTATCGGCCCTCCATACTTAGCCATATAGGACTTACGATCAACATAAGACCGGGTCCGTTTGACCAAGTACACCTATCGACACACCTATTTGCAATGTGTGTCGACGTTCCACGGGAGTTGAAAAACTGTATGCAATCGTAGCAATTGCCACAGCCCCCCGGCCTAAGCAGTAACAGCGTAAAAAATGTAATAAAAAACAATGCATCTAATGATAAATCCACTTGTCAAGAAATGCAAAACTAAACCGCTGCTCGACCTTCACGATGCACGGCCCGCTCCCACCGAACCGGGTCCCAACCGGCATAGGCCGATCGGCATTCGGGACGGGCGACGGGCTAGCCTAATATGGCTCCCGCGTGACTTCGGTCTTGCCGAAGATAGGAGGGGAAAGGCTGGCAAAAAAACCCTCCTCACGTGGTTGCTCGTCGATCCCGCCGCCGCATCCCGTAAGCCCCGCCCCAAGGTCGTTGCCGCGCCTACCGACGCGATGTTCCTTCTTGCCGAGGCCCCCCGTCACCTCGAGGGCAGGTGGGGGGGGCCGAGACACACAAACAAAGGAAATAATTGACGCTCCTGCCGCGCCTGGACTTTCCCCTCTCATTTCCCCGATTTTTCCTCTGTCTAGTACCCGGGTGTCTCTTTGGTTATCCGACCCGCGCCCGTACCCTCCCCCCTCTGATCGCGCGTCCACCGAGCAGCCTCTTTTGAGCGTGGGCCTCCGCGCTCACCCGGGCCCACACTCTATGTCTATAGGTCTGTGGGTGTCGAAAGGGAGGGGGGGGGGGGGAGGGGAGATGTCGCCGTAGTCGGATCCTTCGGGCCGCGGGTGCACGGAAATTAGACAAAACCCTCCTTGCGGGGTTTTCCGACGGCGCCGAACCGGAGGGTCGTCGTCGCCAGATCGTGTCGCTCCCCCCGTCGCGAGCATCCCCCTTGCCGCCCAAGCATACGCCCCCCCCCCCCCCCCCCCCCCCCCCCCCTTCGGGAGATGTAGCATGTCGACGTAGCAATATGCTAGTGAGCACCATGCCCCGGTGTTGCTTCCCAACTAGCTCAATGCCGGAAACGGACATTTTTATTTCCAAAAATACCTTCCGTAAAGGGCTTTCCGGCGGCAGTTAATAATGAGGATCACCGCCGCCTCACCTAGCCTCTCCTCCGCTTGCGACCGACCACCGGTATGTGCCATGTCGTGCCTCATCACCCCCGGGGAGGTTCGACTGGCACTACTAAGCTGGTCGACGGCCAGCGAGCGCCCTTTCATGGCGTTGCTCCCGGCTTGCCACCAACATCTCCAACGCCCGCGTCCCATCGTTGATCCGGCCGTACCCTTCTCGCCATCAAACGCTCATGCCCCACCCCCCAGTGTAGGACCGCGTCAAGTAGTAATAGACCACGAAAAAACATATCGGACGGGCCGAGCGGGAGATCTTGGCGCCGGTATTGGACAGAAATTGTTTTTTCAAAAGCCCTACGTACATGGCTTTCCCGACACTTGCTAATCCCTCGGATCGCGTTGTCGGCCCTCTTAGCCCCCTACCGTGCCAAGCATGGCACGGCTACGGGGTTTCCCGCGCCCACCACGGGGAGGTGAGGAGATGCCGACGGGCGTGCGAGCGCACCCCCTCCGGGGCCGCCGCCGCTGCGCCGCCGGCGGGCGCCGGGTTGCAAGAGTTGGTCTCCGGCGTCCAGAGGCTGTCGGTGAGATAGAGGCTGTCCGCGGCTTCGGAAGTTGAGTTTGGCCATCGGGAATTGTAGCGTGGCAGCTGCGAGTTGCCTTGCGTGGCAAACCTGTCGATGGAGTGGGGGCCCCATTTAGAGTCCAGGTAAGTGAAGATGCGGGGTTTGAGCTGCCAATCGTCCTTGTATGTTTCGCGCATGAGTCTATCGGCCCAAACGTTGGCCGCGGATCGAATATAGCGCGCGCGGATGCTCATGTTGTTTGTGTCGATGAATTCCCATAGTTTCTGAATTTCGTCCACCATGGTGGGCGACCGGGACGTGAGGTGATTGAGTACAACCATGACTGCTTGATTGTCCTCGTGTAGGAGTACTTCCCGTCCGCGCATGAGCGGGAGGAACGAAAGGACTGCGAGTTGCACGGCATTCAACTCCTTCCAAATGATGTGATGTTGTTGATCCGCCGTTGAACAAAACCCTGAGCTTCCAATTTCTTATTCAAAACTCCCCAACCGTAACCTAAGTTGTCGTTGTGCACGTACATGCGCTCTACCGACGCTCCAACGTTAGCGAGTATGCGTTGTTCGGATTCTACTGATGTAACAAATTCCGTCGCGTCGCGAATTTCGTCCCCGACTTGTCTATATGTAGCCATCGTGTTAGAGCAGGGTAAAGAGTCTCGGCTGTGTTGTTAGACGCGGCCGAGTGTAAGATGTCACCTAGCGCAACTACGAGAGCTACGATGCTTGTCGCGAGAGCAAAGGCAGAAGGTGGTTGCTACCAGCTAGAGGAGCTGCTTTAGAGGTAAAGCAAGTGGGCGTCCGCCTCGGACAATTTCATGCGCTTGTGACGCTTTATCTCCGCGCGTTGCCTTCGGCGGACTCAATATGGTACGTTAACTAACCGTTAAACCCCCAATATTTACCAATATAAGAATGATCGAGAAAACGCCGGTTTTGGGGGCACAACGGATGAAATGAATACGTGTCCTCCACTTGTGGTCGCTACCAATATGGAATATGGGTAATCCTTAGCGGCCGCAGTGTGCCTCCTCAGTTCGGAGCCGATGATACTATAATTGCCCCGAGCCCCCCCGACCCGTGGTTGATTACAAGCTTGTCATTTGAAGCTTGAAGAACCCTTGAAGAATGAAAGCCTTTGCGTTTAATTTGATGAACCTTGCTACTAATCCGTAGTATCTTGTTAGTCTCCCATTGGGAGGTTTTGGGTAGTCGGTTCTCGTACCTAGGCTGGTGGGTCAGTGCATGGGCTACTCCCTGCCTCGACGTAGTCCACTCATGCAAAAGACATGAGTGGTTGCGTTGCCGCTATACCCTAGCGTGCCTCGACCGGGTATCGACGCCTTATTCCGCTTATAAAGGGGCCACCTGACACGGTTCTTTGCTTGTAGCCGCCATTGGGCGTAGCTGTATATGTAAGGACGGTTTGTAATTTACATTGCGCTGGCGGGGCTACGGGGACGTGCATCATCATGTTTCAACACCCTCGCTTCTTTACCGGTCTGGGATATACTGTCTAGCCACGTGACGGGTAGATGGTACCCTACCGTCCTGTCACACAGTCTGACGATGAAAATGATGCAGCAAGCCGATAAAATCCCTCCCTGCTTGTCTCTTACCTGTACACAGTTTAAGGCCGGTTCTTAGTTAGATGAACTTAGCCATCATCCGCGAAATATGAGACAGCAAGCCGATAAAATCTGCAATATAATAATACCTGCGTTATTAATATACATGTATCCGGTCGTGTCCACGTCTCTATAGTGTTTCTTGTAATTAAACATAGCTAATCCTTACCTCCTTTTTTACCCCCCGCTCCTTTGAGGTGCGTTAGTTGCTCAGCGTCGTTCCCGACCCTTCAAGCGCTATGCGCCCATTTAAACTCCCCCGCGACAACGTGCACTTTTGCGCCCGACAATTGCCCAGTTGTGGATGCCGATCGCCACCTTCTCGCGCCGTGCACTTTTTGCGGACGATACTTTCGGAGCGGTGGCCTTAGTAGACACCTACATTCCTGCTCTCACCGCAATACTACGCCATCCCAACAGCCGGCATACGGTGCTTCGCTCCCGCGTGGTCGGCCGTCCCCGCCGAATCCCCAGTCCTTGCCCCCCGCCGTCCAATGGTGCCTTGATCATGGGGCCACTGGCGGGGAGAACTCTAAAGCCTTCTTCGAGTCCTACCTCTTTTCTTTCCGATCTAGTACGTCCTCGAACGGCGTCCCCCCTTCGGTGGTACGCCTCGTCAAGCCGGTCTTCGAGGAACTCGTCGGTTGCGTTTTGTCTTTCCGCGGTAGGGCCACCCAAGGGGCTTCCGCGGAAGCGGCTTGGGCGGCGTTGCTTTTATTCCCGCGCTTAGTTTTGCGCCCCATGGCTGATTTCACTTCTGCGGGGCATCTGCCCCCTGACCCGGTCGCCGATTACCGTGACAACCGCTTAGCCCATTGGGCGTCAGGAGATCTTGATACATTGTTTTCCGCCGCTCGCGCCCACGCATCCCTTACCAATGGGCGGGCACCGCCACCTACCTCACTTTCGAGGGCCGGTACCGACCCCATCTCCCCTTCGCAACCCTTTCATAACGGCGTCTCGGCCAAGGTCGCCAACCGGGCGGCTAGTCTAGCTGCGGTTGGGGAGTACCGCCGTGCTATGGAGGCCCTAAGCTCCAACCCCGTTGCAAGTGGTCGTGGGGTGCACGAGGAATTATCACGGTTGCACCCACAAGACGATGACGACCTCGCGGACGTGTTGCCGGATCCCTTCTCCCTCCCTCGTATCAAACTCCGCGCTTCGGAAGTCGATATTATGGAGGTCGTTGCTAGATGCCCTCGAAAATCTAGTCCTCACGTCGACGGTTGGAGGTTTGAAACTCTTCGCGCGTTGGGTTCCCCTTGCACTCTCACCGGTTTAGCCGAAGCCATCGTGAACGCAGAGGTTCCACCCGGCGTTGCTTCATTCCTTGCCTCTGCCACACTTATCCCGCTAGACAAGCTCGATCCCGAACAACGACGCGCACAAGAGCAAGAACTTCGCGACCAAAAGGGGACGTTGCGCCCGATTGGAATTGGCTCCGTTTTAGTTCGTTTCGCGAATCGCGCGCTTCTCGCCGTAATTGGTGACGAAGTGTCTCAATGGTTGGCTGCTCGGCACCAATTTGGCGTCGGCGTTCGCGGCGGGGTTGAGATCGTACAATTCATGGTTCGAGCCGCGCTTGACGCTTCACCGGACTGGGCGGACATGCAAGGCGACGCATCCAACGCGTTCAACGAGTTCCTGCGGCGTCCCTTGTTTGAGGAGTTGTCAGCAAATCCCGCGCTTCGACCGTTGCTCCGCGTCGCTACTATGTTGTATGGCCGTCCATCTACCTTGTACGTTTACGACTCATCAAATGCTCACGGCCCGGCCATGCGCATTCCGAGTACCCGTGGAGTCCATCAAGGTTGCGTCCTCGGGGCCATGTTCTTCGCAATTGTTGCCTCCAGGGTATACAAGCAATTGGCTGCGATTGCCCCGAACGAATCCGTTGTCTGCGGTTATTCTGACGATGTTCACTTCTTGGGACCCCCTCCGTCTCTCGTGGCTATTGGCGACGCTATGCCGGAGGCGTATGCTAGCGTTGGCCTCACCGTAACCATCCGCAAAAACTGTTTGTATTCCCCTTTGGGTGTCGGTGATGCTTTCGATAACTTACCCGACGGCCACATCATGCGGGGAGTAAATGTCTCCACGGAAGGGACGAAAGTATTGGGGGGGCCAATGGGTACATCCGATTTTGCTCGAGACGTGTTCGAAACGGCCTTAAGTAAGTATGAGGCCTACGGCGAACGTCTAAGGGGTCTAGCGGCTCACCGGCACACTCACACTGCGCTTCGTATCCATCAACATTGCAACCGCCGCTTCGGACACTTTGCCCGTACAGTCCCCCGAGGTCTTGGCAGGGGTGAGGGCTACGGTGACACCGTCGTAACATTCCTCGAGCGCGCTGACAATGCCACCCTAGATGTGGCGGCTGAGATATTGGGCCTTCCCGCATCTAGCCTACCCAGCAACACTCGCTCCGAGATGTCTCTTCCCATACGTTTCGGCGGCATGGGGGTGGGGGATTTGGCTGCCTTGGCGGATGCGGCCCATGTCGGAGCGGCCGGTTTGGCAGTGGGCTCAGCTATTCGTTTCCTTACAACACAAGACGCTCGCGTGCGCGGGGATTCCCAAGACGATGTTCCAATGGAGCCGACCATGTATGGACGGTTAGCGAGTGCTATGACCACAGCGGTGTCCCGTAGGCATGGTACACCGGACGGAGACGACGGCGATAACGAACCCATGTGGTCGTTAGAACTCGCTTCGTCGTGGGCGCGCTTGGACGCTGCGTGCGGTTCTCACGCTCTCGCCGAGTCTGAACCCTTGATAACCACAGCCTTAGCGATGCTCCCCCCGAAACGTCCAACGGTGGCTCGCGCCGGCTGCGTTGCCGAAGCCCGATCAAACAACGAGCAGATTGCCCAGTCCCTTGATGGCCTACCCTCGCTCGTCCCTCTTTCTGCGTTTGCCACGGACATCTTTCCAAAGCTACAAGCCGACATCAGTGAGCGCGTCAACTTGTTTCGCTTCGCGAAGCTCGCTCCCACGTTTTCCAACCGCGCTCGGCCGGAGTCTAGGCGTTTTCTATCTCGTCTCGGCCACGGCGCCCTTGCGTTTTTGGCTTCGGACCCGCCTACTTCGGGTCGCCTGGGCGAGCTCCGTGACAAGTTCCCTGAGCACTACGACGCAGTTTTCCGCGTCGCGGTCTGTCGCATCTTCGGCCTACCCTCATCTCGCATCCTCTCTTCTCTACGCTCCCCCACTGCTTGTGCTTCTTGCCATCTCTCGGTTCAAGCTATGCGGGGTGCGTTCTCGTCGGCGGGTGTTGACATGTCGGATGATGCGTGGGCCACTGCTTTTGCGGACCATTTGGCTCGTTGCGGCGGAGATGCTTCGGTCCACACCGCTCACTCTTGGTTAGTGACGGCCCTTGCGGAAATCATCTCCGAGGTTCGTGGCGCACTCGGGGTTGGCGTCGAGGTTCTCACAGATCCCACGATGTTAGTTCAACTCCCCAACGGCAACGACGGTCTCCCCGCTGCTGAGAAGACCAAGTTCGAGAAGTACTCGGAGGGGTTGAGGAGTCGCCCCGACATCCGCTTCATTCCCTTTGCAGTCACGGAATTTGGTACTCTTGGCGGCCACGCCACGGCTTTCTTGACGGAGCTAGCCAAGCAGGCAGCCGCATCTAAAGGGATGCACGTGCGCAAGTTGTTGGCCTCATGGCGTCGAAAGGTCTCTCTCGCCGTCCATGTTGCTCACGCGGCTAACGTCTTGCGTGGTTTGTCCGCCGCTGCGGACGGCACGGAGGCCGCTTCTTCCTCGGCTGGGATGCCTTCTCCAGCCACGGCGCTCTTCACCCGCGCCATGGGCCGCAAGCGTCCCCGTGCTTCCTCGAGCGGCGCGTGAGGCGCCGCTTGTCGCCTCCACGTGTTGCATTCTCGGCGTGGCTTAAGAGTTCCCTTAATTTAATCTGCTAGGTTTATGCACAGTGTAGTGCTTTCCTTTTGCTGTGCTTTGGATTCCGTGATCCTCTTGTCACTCTTGCCCTCTTGTTTCCCCTCCCACTTTCCCTGTCCGTGCTCATCTGGTTCTTCTTGTAAGCAAATTTTCCCAAGACGGGTCAAGCACGGCGGAAACGACTCGACAACTCAGAGCTGCCGCCTCGCCCCGCCCCGGTTGCCACGCTAGGATGACGGCAACGCCGCTTGCAATCAAGAGAGAGAGTATGGGGTGGAGCGATATGGCGCAAAACGGGATGCGAAGGTTGGGGCGGACAGCGGCTGCGCTGTTGCTTGCTGTGACGGCGATGGCTACGGCGGAGGTGGGACGGATGTCGTGGGAGGAGGCGAACGGGCGGCGCGGCGGTTGGGGCGGTGCGGCGGTTGGTGGGGTGCCGCCGCCGGTTGAGGGCTACGGCGCGCGGGGGTGGCGGTCCGCTGCGCTTCTAGAATACGGGCGCAGCAGCGACGGGGTCGCGACTACTGAGGTCGCGATAACTGAGCCGGGGGGCGGCGTTTGCTCGGCCGAAGAGGGGTGTCTCGGAGGCGATAAAGGCAAGGAGGGGTGTTGGACGGAGGAGGCGAAGGAGAAGCGGAAGGGTGAAAGAGAAGAGGCGG
Organism: Tetraselmis chui; assembly: GCA_026401115.1. NCBI lineage: Eukaryota > Viridiplantae > Chlorophyta > Chlorodendrophyceae > Chlorodendrales > Chlorodendraceae > Tetraselmis > Tetraselmis chui. The sequence continues at coordinate 35,919 of JAPMLY010002343.1, read as the reverse complement.
GCGGGTTGCTGGGATCAGAGCAGGGACGAGAGTCAGCCTACGAGAGGTGGGCAGCGCACTGGGCGGCGCGAGACGCAGCGGCGGCAGCTGAAGCGTTGTGTCGTCGGCTTTGCGCTCAACAGACGAGTGGCACCGCTCTGCGGTCCCCCTCGGTGCTGGCCTGCCTGGCAGCCACTGCCGTGGTATTCACCGCCCTGGGCTTCAAGCTGGCCACCTCAACCAAGCGTTCCCCACCCACGTGTAGCGTCGCATGCGGTGCGACCCTGAGCGGGCTGTGGACGGGTGAGATTGACGAGGAAGAGGCGGCCGTTGGTGACAGATCTCAAGAGGGACCCAAGAGCGAGATGGCGTCAGTCGGTTGCGCTTCGCAGGCGCTGCATATGTCCATGAGCAGTGTGCAGGATCGAGGGGGGACGGAGGTGGGGGAGGGAGGCGGTGGTGGAGGCAGGAAGGGGTCCAGCGATGATGGGTCGTCGTCCATCACAGCTCCGTATCCACCATCACAGGCGACGGAGCCATACGATGGAGAGGTGGAAAGTAAAAGCATCAGTAGTGGTGGTGGTGGTGGCGTGGGAGGGGAGCCTAAGGCGCTGGCGATGCTGGCTAGTGGGAGTGGGCCCCTGGGTGAGATGTATATGGAGCTTATGACTGCGGTGCAGGCGGGCGCACCGCTGAATGAGGCCAAACTTGAGCTCATCCGTGTCGGCTGCAAAATAACAGTGCGCACATCTCTCCTCACGACCATTTCCTGTTCTTTGCGAGCGCGAGTAAAGAGATGAATCGGATCTTGCGATTATGAGTGAGGGGGGTTGAAGCTGATGGGGTGTGTCATGGTGGGGGGCGGTGGCAGGATTTGTGTATGACGGAGCGGCAGCTGAGGGCGGCGCAGGTGCATGTGGAACGAATGGGAGAGCATTTAGAGGCGATGCGGGTGGCAAACTCGCACAGCGAGAAGCACAATGTGCTGCGAGAGGCGGAGCTGGTGGAGGAGCAGAAGAAAGCGCGGTGCGCTCCGTCGTTTGTCAGGGCTGTGTGTGTGTGTGTGTGTGTGTGTGTGTGTGTGTGTGTGTGTGTGTGTGTGTGTGTGTGCTTGTGCTTGTTTGTCTGTGCGTACCTGTGTGTGAGTGAGTGTTTGTGTGTGTGGGAGAGAGAGTGTGTATATGAAAGCGTGGAAGTGTGTGTGTTTGTGTGTATATTTTCGTCTGCATATGTGCAAGGAGAGAGCGTGTGCATAAGGGCCTTTGTATCATATGTCGGGGTGGGGGGGTAGGGTCTGGTGTCTGTTAGCGATTACCAGTGTTTAAAGTGGGTGAACTTGTGAATAAGCGCCAGTGAATCTGCCTCCGATTGCCTTTGCTTGTGGGTGGACGGGCGATTGACCCCTTGTTGTAATCGGATATCTGTGCGCGCGTGTATACGTGTGTGTTGATGGGGAGGGGGGGGGGGTGAGTTTGTTGTGTGTGTGTGTGTGTGTGTGTGTGTGTGTGTGTGTGTGTGTGTGTGTGTGTGTGTGTGTTTATGTGTTAGTTCGTGCGCGTGCGCGTGCGCATGTGAGTGTGTGTGTTTATGTGTCAGTTCGTGCGCGTGCGTATGTGCGAGTGGGTGTGCGTGCCTGTCTGTCAAGGGGCATGGGGATGTGTGCATGTCTGTCCACAGTCCTTTTGACACTTTGAAAATTCCTAGGGTTATCATTGTTTCGAATAGCACGTTTGGTTGCACTTTATTTTGCTTGGAGCACGGCGATGCTGTGTGTTTAGTTCAACTCAACCGTTGGGTAAATGAATGGCCTATTGCTACATTTACTTAACGGTTTCTTGTTTACCGCGTCAGTGAATTCGCTATCCTACTTCTCGATCGCAATTCTTTTCTATTGAATCGACGAAGGCAGAAATACTAAAGTGTGTTCTTAGAACGGCAACTTCAATTATAGCAACGTGCAGCGCTTGGCTGAAGTGCTTGTTCACTGCAGGCGGCGAGCTGCCGGGCTGGCGGCCACAGACACGCTGACGACAGGCTTTGTCGTGCACCTGGTCGTCCTGCTCGTCGGCTCGCTACGCAGCGGCGCCCTCCACAACGCCCACGACCGCTGCCTGTTGCGCATAACGGACGCTGCCGTCACTCGCGCGTGGCCGCTTTTCACCCTCCTCGACCTCTCCGCGCTCGTCAGCGGTGCTGCCAGCGTCTGGTGCTACACGCTGGCGGCAGGCCGCTTGTTCGCGGGCCTCCTCGGCACCAGCCTCGTCGCATATTGGGTCTTATCCAGCAGGTGGCTGAAGGTGCATCCATGTTTTCGTGCATACTACTTTGTTGAACTACTGAGCGTTAATCCTGTTATATCCTTATTCAGGTTTTTCTCGTCCCAGGCGGGTTATTCGCGTCCAATGGCGAAAGTGTTTTTTTTTTATAAGACGAATGGAGCTGTTTAGCTCCCGGGTACCAATGCTTGTCGATGCTCAATCACGTCCAAGTGCTGTCCAAACGCGCAACGTGACATGACGCGGCCAACAAATGGAAATGTTGCTTGTGCCCTAAAGTTTGATTTGGTGGTTTTAAATGTCGGGAAGTGATATAACCAAAACAATCAACGCCACGATCCATGCTCGATTTCCATTTCTGATAGCTGAACCAAGTGTTCCGTGTGCCCTCCCTCACCGCGGGGCAACGCAGAATGCGCACAGTACACCCTTCACCACCATCGCGCTGATCATGGGCGTCTTGTGCAGCACTGTTGGCAAGGTGACCCCCCCCTTCACTCACCCCTCCCTCATAGATGATCCTCAGAACAGTGCAAGTGGTTCATCTGCGCGTCTCGGGAGCTGACGTACTGTTGCGCTTCTCACTCTTCACTGCAGTACACTGTGGATGTTGCTGGGGGCAACAGCGCGGGGTGGCTTGCCTGCTGGGTGGTTTGGATTGGGTTGCACCTTGCGGACAGCCTCTTTCCGCAATGGCACTCACCCCGGGCATCAGCAGGAACGGCGGGAGTAGCCTCATCGGAGAAGAAAGCGACGGGCGGTCTGGTGGCTGTTGGCTACCAGGTGCTGAAGGCATTCCTTTTACCAACGCTATCTGGGTTGATCGCTTACCGCTCACACATCGAGCGCATGCAACTGTTGACTTGGTTTTAGCGAGGCACACGACAGCTCAATACCATTAGCTGTTATAAGCGGGGCGCAGAGCTGAGACTTGTTGCGCGGCTGTTTGCACTTTAAATAGACAAATGCTTGAAGTGCTGTCGCCGAGCTGCTGTAAGTCCATGAAACGGCACAAAGTGTTTTACTGTTAAACATAAAGTTAATTACTGAAAAATGTGAAAACGCTTACTTACTGTGAGTGCGTCGAAATTCTATGCTTCCTCCCATCCAGTTGCCGTTGGGTTTGGATTTAGGGCATCTTTTACTTTGAGCTTCCTTCCTACATGAATTTGTGGGCCTCGCGAATCGCGAAGGGAATATTGAGGTCGATTGTGGGTTCACACAAGTTATAAAATGGCGACAGACGCAATTTTCCTCCACCCATTCACTACTACAGCCTACTCAACCTTGGTACGGGTATGGGAGCTAACTCCGCTAAAAAACGCATGCGGGGTTCACACAGGAATGCAACCGTCCTACAGTGGTCATACGACAAATTATGAAATGAATAGGGCATTTAAAATGAAACAATACACTCTGATTGCGCAGGACTCTAAAACGACAATATCGGAAAATGGCCGCAGTGTCGACTTTTTGTATCGGGCGAACATAAAAAGCAGGCGTCACTTGATTCAGCATTGTAAAACGATCACGGAGGGGTCCTTCTGCGGCAGCCAATCGACGCTCCTATCGACGGAGATGGCATCCTCACTCGGCGTGTGAACGTGACGCTGCACGTGTCCCAGTCGGTGCTGGTGCCCCTCCAGCTGGTCCCGATCCTTCTCGATTTCGTAGCACGCGGGATTCACGTGCACACCCAGCGCGGCGTTACTGGCTCGGAGCTTAGTGGCCTGACGATATACATATATGAGGACGAGTAGCGTGATGAGTATAACGACCGCCGCCGCGACTCCGGCCAGCCAGACGAAGACGGAGCAGTACTCGCAGGTTGAATCTACCGTCTGCACGACCCACACACCGTCCTCATCTCCACCGCGATCCAGTACCGCGTCTTCGCTTCTGTCGAGGCTAAGTAATGTACGTGCCATTGGCTTGCTTGGCGGCAGCACGATGGCTCCACAAGCCACTTGGGCGCCTGGCCTTGTGATGCCACCTGTAAGTAAGAAGGGGGTTCGTCAGCAGGAGCTCAACTATTTTCTAGACAGCCACAGTGATCCACGCAACACCCCCCAATCCCTCCTTGTGCGGAAGCACCTGTCCTATATCAGACAATAGAATCGACTTAGCCTGCCTTCGGGCTTGTATCGCGTGCCGTCCCTCACGCGATGGCTGCCGCTTCTGCTGCAGTGCGTCCTTTACACGATTCCGAAAGGCAGTCGGGTACAGATCGCGGGGCGTCGTGGAGACGGACGTATGAAGCCTGCCTCGTGTGTCGCGAACACTAGTCGCGTGAAAAGCGCAGTAGTAGGCTACTTTTCACAAGCTACCGTGGCGAGAGCAGCGAGGTCTCCCCAAAGGATCTGTGTGGCGTAAGTGCGCCCATGCCAGAAATGCGCCGTGGCCTGCTTCCGTGGAGAGGGCTTGCCGTTAAACGGTCTGTCCGAGCTGGCAAAGGAATACCGCCGGCCGTTACCTACTTACCGCGAGGGTTACTCTAAATACGTACTAAACGGTTCAACACTGCGCGCCGGATCATTTTACGAGAGTTTAACGGTCAAGCCGTAAAATTACCATTACTAATATTACTCCAAATATACCCGCGTACTGTAAAAAGTCGCTGTAATTACCGTGTAATTAATAATGTACTGTATCCGTCGTCACATCAAGATGCACTATGTATAATTTCAGAGGTGGCGTGACATTATTTAAGGCTCCTTCAGACACCTACCTGTTAATTTTAGTGTCTATCCGCCCGTGTCTAACTAGCCACCCGCCGTCACGTTGGGCAGGGATAGGGCACTATGGGGTTGCTCTTAGGGTTAACCATAGATCTAACACCTTAGGAGCCAAGGTTTGACGTAGCCGAGGGTGGGCGGGCGGCTTGGTTGTCATCATGCTGACCGGTGGGTACGAGGGGGTGAGTGAAAATCGGACCACTCGAAGGTCCTTGTTATTCGCCTGCTGTCACGATCCACCCCACCAACTGACGACACCACCCAACAAACGATCCCGACCACTCACAACGGCCGTCCGGCCTACCAAGAGTGAAAAACCGACCCCCTAGTGATATTGAGCCATGCGTGGGTGCGTTGTGTCACCCCTTCACGCGTCGCCTCCACTCGGGGTAGACACACAAAGGCCGATCCTTTGAGTGCGCTCGTTTTCCCCCCTTTTTCGCGAACAATACATGCTCGTCCTCTTGATACCGACTCGACCTTGTACCACAACTCGACCAACAACGTAATAACTAATTCCATGTGCACCCCGGCTCTGCGACACAAGGTTGTCTTTGCCATGTCTAGGCGTGCCAGCCCCACCGTCGCAACATGTTCGACCCCGCCCGACCACGACGTACGACTCGCCCTTTACCGTTTGCTGGCCTCAACAAGACCCATCGCCAACAACTATACGATCGTGGTGCTCATATTTGGAAGAATGTGCATGTCGTAAGCTACTTGGAGGCCGGTCTCCGAGCTGCCGAGGAGGGTGTAGTTAGCGTCCTAGCATACTTCAACCACTCCCTCAAGAACGGCATTTGGCGGCGCGTTTCCGCTCAATCAAAGTTGATGAAGGCCATCGACATCCTCGGGCCCGAGGAACGCGACATGGAGAACTCAAACACTCACGCACCCCACGACAACTCATGCCACACCACTTACGAATCTTCTGAACAACGTCCGCCGCTCAACCCCATCTATGCTACCGTTGCTGCCCGTCGGGGTGTTGGCCGGAAAGGCAAATGTGGGAGGAAGAGGAAGGAAGACCGCATGCCCGTGGCAGAGGACAAGGACAAAAAGGATTACAAGGATTACAAAGAGCTAATCGAGAGTGTGCTCATGCGGGTGGTAGATAATGCGGTTGAATGCGACCAATCTGTGCGTGGTGCGGCTGCTCGTGCTCATACAACGCTATTTAAAGATTACAACACAACCATTCTTTACTCACGGTGTCGCGCCTTGATGTTAACATCTATCACGACCAGCATACATGTGCCCACTCCCCAAAAGATTGGCGATACTCTAATCCCACTCGCGACATAAGAACGTATCGCCGGCGTTGTGCGCCGTGTCCGCAACATGGCCTTGGAAGGCGGTTCATGGGCGGTCCCTTCATGTCTATCTTTGAAGTAGGCCGCATGTTTCCAACGCTCTTTTCTCCCTCTCCACACACACTCATTCACTCCAACGCGTGCGCGCGCGCGCACACATACACACTCACACACACACACACAACACACACACACACACACACACAAACACACTCCACACACACACACACACTACACACACACACTCCACACACACACACACACACACACACACACACACACACACATTGACAAGATTAAGCGGACAACGACAACGTGCTTGACGAGGGGGAGGGCCAAAGCGGGCGGGTAACAGCCAAGAACATATGGTCACGCCTAGGCAACGCTACTGGCGCAGAGTCTATTGCGTTAAAAAATGCCCAAGACCTAGAGAAGAAACGCAGGGCAAGTGATAAGGCACAAATAGAGGAGGCAATAAATGCAAAGAGGCGCAAGGCATTGGTCGAAGCTGTTAACTCACGCCGTCATCGTTCTTGAGACAATCGCCGGCCGTGACCTCGGCACGGTTGATTCCCTTCAAGTGAGAGACGATGCTACAACACCACGACCCATAAGCTCCATAGGCTAAAGGCAACAGGGCCGACCTAAAAGATCGAGCCCTAGCGTGAACCAAGCGGCAGCTGAATTCGCTGCAGTGGCGGCCGAGCTACATGTAGCGACTCTTGCGCCCGCCGTCCCCGCCGAGACAAAGCAAGCGCTATGTACGGCCGCGTCCACCGCCATCCACCCCACCACAGCCGCCGCCCTTGCGACCTTAAATCCCCCGGCAGACATGTGTCCCCCATTGATAATTGAAGTCTCCTTGAATGGCCTCAGCGAGACCCACCCTAACTAGCGTGATGGGCGAGGTCGGGGCGCTGCCCGGGTACATGTACATGTATCTATAGCGTTCACGGGGCGCAGGGCTAGTAATTGAATAATTGTCACGTTCGACCGCCCTACACAGCCAAATTTTAGGGCCCTCACATTGGCCGGAAAAGCTAATGCATGCAACAATACATGAAATGGGTAGATAAGGCACCTCACAAAATATGCCTTGCTAGGGTCTAGTAATCATTAGCTGGAAAGAACCCGACCTTTGGGTAGGTTTTGTAGTCCATCATGACGGCCCTGTGCTAGAAACTAAGATTGACAAGTAGCCCCGCCGATTTTTATGTTCTGCCACGTCCTATTTTCTTTGAGAGTCCGTAGTTTAGTGGCATGAAAGTGCCACGGACTTGTGCGTTCTCATGGCTTCGCCAGACGACGATCGGTGTGTTGTGCGCGGTCAACGGCCAATCACATATAAATCACCCGTGACATCTTTTATAGCAACCCACAACAACCATTGAAAGTGGTCCTAAATCCCGACTCATAGGATCCCATGTAGGAGTTGTCTGTCATCCTTACCCACGGTCCGAAGCGATTCGGTGCTCGGCTATATGATATATTACCCCCGTCCATTTAAAAATCCCTCATACCTCATCGGTGGCGCCGACGTCGACCCCGCCTACTTCTTCATGTCCGTACCTCCTCCCTGCTCGTAGCGGGGAGGCAAGGGAGGGGGTTTCTATGTGCATCCTCTTGCGATCTACGCTGCTCTCCGGGCCTTGTTATGGCTGGCCAACAGGCCGTTGACTAGCCTTCGTGTCTTGTTCCCGGGCCGTCCCGACGGGCTTCCCCCTCTCCTCTTCCTGAAATTGAAATTGTTCACAGCGAGCCGGCAAACTGGACCGGAGGCCATCTATCGGGCCATTCTACCTAGCCACACATGACTTATGAGCAAGTTGGGCCCGGGTCTCTTCGACAAGGTGCACCTATCGACACACCTAGCTTCACTGTGTGTCGACGTTCCTCGGGAGTAAAAAAACTGTAAGCAATCGCAGCAATTGCCATAGCCCCCCCCCGCCTAAGCTGTAACAACGTAATAATTTCGTAATCAAGGAAAAACATATCTAAAAATAAACCCACTTGTCAAAAAATGCAAAAGTAAATTGCTGCTCGACCTTCACGATGCACGGCCCGCTCCCACCGAGCCGGGGTGCCGACCGGCCTAGGCCGGTCGGCGTTCGGGAGGGACAACGGGCCCGTCTAATCTAGCTCCCGCGTGAATTAGGTCTTGACGAAGATAGGAGGGGAAAGGATGGCAAAAAACCCCTCATCACGTGGTCGCTCGTCGATCCCGCCTCCGCATCCCGTAAGCCCCGCCCCAAGGTCGTTGCCGCGTCCACCGACGCGACGGTCCTCCTTGTCGAGGTCCCCCGTCACCTCGAGGGCAGGTGAGAGGGACCGAGACACATAGACAAAGAAAAAATTGGCGCTCCTGCCTTCGCGCCTGGATTTTCCCAACTCATTTCCTCGGCTTTTCTCTGTCTCGTACCCGGGTACCCGTTGGATAGCCCGACCTGTGCCCGTACCCTCCCCCCTATGATCGCGCGTCCACCGAGCAGCCTTTATTGAGTGGGGGCCTCCGCGCCCACCCGGGCCCACACTCAAGAGTTTATAGGTCTGTCGTGGTAATGGGTGTCGAAGAGGGGGGTGGGCATGTCACCGTAGTCGGATCCGTCGGGCCGCGGGTGCACGGAAATTAGTCAAAACCCTCAGTACGGGGTTTTCCGGCGGCGTTGACCCGGAGGGTCGTCGTCGCGAGATCGTGTCGCTCCCTCCGTCGCGACCGGCCTCCTTGCCGCCCAAGCTTACTCCTCCCCCCGGGAGATGTAACTTGTCGACGTAGCGGTTCGCTAGTGAGCGCCCTACCCTAGTGCTGCTCTTCAACTAGCTCGACGCCGGGTACGGACATTAGTTTAGTTTCCGAAAAAGCCCTCCGTACGGGGCTTTCCGGCGGCGGCTGATAATGAGGATCGCCCCCGCCTCACATAGCCGCTCTTCCGCCTGCGACCGACCACCCGCCTGTGCCATGTCGTGCCTCACCCCTCAGGGAGTTTCGATTGGCACATGCTGGTCGATGGCTAGTGAGCGCCTATTCTTGGCGCCGCTTCCCGGCTGTCCACCACCACCTCCGACACCCGCGTCCCACCGCTGACCCGGTCGTTCCCTCCTCGCCATCAAACGCTCTTGGACTACATGCCCCAACCACTCGAAGTAGGAATGTACCCAATAGTATGAGACCGCGAAAAAGCACATCGGACGGCCCGAGTGGGAGATCTTGGTGCCGGTATTGCACAGAAATTGTTTATTTCAAAATCCCTATGTACATGGTTTTCCCGACAACTGCTGATCATGCGGATCGAGCTATCGGCCCTCTTAGCCGTCACCTCTTCCTCCTTTTGCCCGGTTCTCAGCGTCTATACCTCCATGTCTTGACTTTGCTGCTCGTCGTGCCCGTGCTACGGTCCGTGCGTCGATAGATGTGTGCCCCCTTGTTTTCCATGTCCGTACTACCGTATCGGGCCGCCGCGCCACTCCTCGTCATCATGCGTGACGCCCTCTTCGCTCCCCTTTGTCTCTACCCCCCTCCCGATTGGCTCTTGGGCTTTTTGTCATACGCGCCACTTGTGCGTCTGCTACACGTGTCGCCCGTCGTCCGCTTGCGAGTCGGCCCGGGTGTGGGGGTGCGGGTGTTGCTCTGCGGCAAGTTGCTATTGTACCTGTTGGTGGGCGGCGAGTTGCACCTCCCGCTCATGGTTCGCGGGAGGCTGCCGGTTCTAGTCGGCGCACGGATGTCATTGCTGCTAGTGTTGCCGCAGTAGCAAGTGGACATAGGGCTATTGCTAGAGGTGTTGCTGCTAGCGCTGCGGCTGCTAGTTGGCGGTTGGTTGTTCATGCTAGTACTAGTGGGCACAAGGCCGCAACAAGGGGTGTTAGTGTTGCTTGTGGTTCCACAAATGGCGCTATTACTGATGTTGTTGTATGTGTTGGTGCTAGTTGGCGGTCGGATGTTGCTGTTATTAATGGTGGACAGTGGGATGTTGATGGTGGGTCTAGTGGTGTTGTCGCTGGTGTTGTTGTTGGTGCTTTGGCAACTGTTGGTGTTGCTTCGCGTTGAGTTGTTGTTGCTATTGATTTTGGGCGGAGGGCTGCAACTGGTGGCATTGCTTTTGCTAGGGCGAATGTTGTTGTTGTTGATTTTGGTAGTGGGGTGCTACATGTCGGGTTTTTGCTCTTGGTGTTGGTTGGTGGCCGGCGGCTGCTGTACTTACTAGCGGACATGGACATATTGCTAATACGGCGGTTGGTTGCGTTGCTGAGAGGGCTCCTTTTTCGTTCCACCGGATGTTTACTACAACTATTCGCTCCATGGGGCATACAGTTCGTCGACATTGCGTAGACAACTACATCACCATGTTAATGTAGCGTTCAATATTCGGTTTTAGAAGTTCAACATCGCCTTAGAGGTCACCACCGGGGATGGACTGATATTTTGATATCATCAGTGCAAACTGTACATATATCAGGCTGATATTTCAAATATCATTTCAGTCTGATACAAGTGCCCAAAATGCCTGAACTGATATTTTTGAAATGACCTCCGTTTTTAATTTTGAAAGTGAAACGGCACTCCTGCCATTATGACTTTCAAATACAAATATATAATTTCGTGTTGGGTCACCATAAATTACCGCGCGGCATGTTTTTAAAATTTGACTGATGTCATGACTGGACTGATACTGCAGACTGATATACGGTTTCAAGTACTTCGTTTTTGACGTGTTCGCGCGCGATTAAAATCATAGAAAGGCTAGGTGGTAAAGGGCTCGTGGTCTCATTCCCCGCCTCTTCGCACCCTCAAGCGTACGCCATGGCCGAACCCGACCGTGACGTTGCCCCATCGGCGCCCAGCCCGACAGTAGCTAACGACGGAGACGTGCTTAGTTTAACTTCGGACGATAATAATCAAACTCACCATGTTTCTCATACTCTTCTAAATGTCTTGTCTAAGAATCTAGCTGGGACTTGGCGAGGATCGCAGCGTTCCGCTACACCTATGTGGGGGTTTTTCGTTCCGTCTGATCCCACCCTTACCGGACCCGAACGCACCAAGGCTTCCTCCGTCACTTGTCTGGTTTGTCATGCACTTAGGTAGGGTTGATCTTGCTCTTGTGTGTGTGACTGTGTGTGTGTGACTGTGTGTGTGAGTGTGTGTGTGTGTGACGATGTGTGTGACTGTGTGTGAGTGTGTGTGTGAGAGAGAGAGTGTGTGTGTGTGTGTGTGTGTGTGTGTGTGTGTGTGTGTGTGTGTGTGTGTGTGTGTGTGTGTGTGACTGTGTGTGTGACTGTGTGTGACTATGTGTGTGACTGTATGTGTGACTGTGTGTGTGTGTGACTGTGTATGTGACTCTGTGTGTGTGTGTGTGTGACTGTGTGTGACACTGTGTGTGTGTCTGTGACTGTGTATGTGACTGTGTGTGTGGTGTGTGTGTGTGTGCGTGTGTGACTGTGTGTGTGTGTGACTGTGTGTGTGTGTGACTGTGTGTGTGTGTGTGACTGTGTGTGTGTGTGTGTGTGTGTGTGTGTGTGTGTGTGTGTGTGTGACTGTGTGTGTGTGTGACTGTGTGTGTGTAGATCATTAATGTTAGTGTCATCGCTATGCAGGACCGCTGAGTTGCACCCCTCTATGGACATAGAGGGTTCGCATGCCATTCACGACGAGGAGGGCGACGACGTCGTCAACTGGTTCAACCACGCCCTCGCTGAGGAGACCGTGAAGCAAAAGTTCTCCTTCATCTACGACCATGCAAAAGGCAACACCTCCCTCAAGCAGCATGCAGTCCGCTACCATGGAGCGACGTACGATGCATTTATTGACAAGGTCGAGAGCAGTCGTCCTGGTAAGCGTGCTGTCCCCAAAGGTGCCGGAGATGCTGACGCCAGTGTTGCCGCCAACGACACCGTCAACAAGTTCTTCCGCTCCTCAAAGAAGATTCAAAAGAGCTCCCATAGGGGGCGTGTGTTCCTACGCTTGTTGACAATGCTGATTGTCTTCGCGCGGCTTCCATTTAGCATTGTCGTGAACCCTGTTTTCAAGGCCTTCGTGTGGTTTCTCGATCCCTCTGTCCCCGTTCCTACCCGTTCAGATGTCACTGGGAAGCACTTGCCAGCCCTCAGAGAAGAGACAGAACACGCATTGAAGCACTTCATAAAGGGTGTGCACGGTGTGTCGGTGACCTTCGATTTATGGATGAGCAAGAAAACGGATGATATTTTGACACTAGACGTCCACTTCATAACGGGAAGACTGGAAGTGGCTACATATGCACCTCGGACTGGTGGCCATGAATGGCCAAACAACATGTATATATTTTGCTAGTTCCATGTTGTTTTTGCATTTCCTTGTTGTTTCCTTGTCTGTTGTTGCTTGATGTTGTTGTTGATGATGGTACTCAGGTAATGTGATTGCAAAGAAGTTGCACTTGCGCTTCGAGAGATTCAACCTCCACGGGAAGCTTGATGCCGCGGTATTTGACGGCGGTGCCAACTTAAGGACTGCCAAGGAGCAATTGAGGGACATGCATACCAGTCGGGTGGCATGTGTGGCATTGCAGTTGCCAGTGTTGTATTTCACTACCTGCTTGGCGCACCTGGTGAACTCAGCGTGCAATGGAGCGGTGTTGCTCATTAAACGGGAGAACTTTCAGGCAAGCATTACATATGACCTATTGTCTTGAGTATTGCTCATAATTGCTTTGCTGCTTGCTTCAAAACTAGACAATTAAATTCTTCATGTGTATCAGGTGTTTGACATCAGCAAGACAATTGAGAAATTGCAATAATGTATTACGTGGACGAAAAAGAGCTCTAAAGGATGGGAGGCGTTCAAGGCAACATGTTTCAAGTTTGCTGTGGCCGCTGTTGCATTTCTTACGCCAGTGAAGACCATGTTCACAAGTGTAAGTCCATTCCTTTTCGGTATTGTTAATTATGTTAAGATTGAACCTTCGGCTACCTTTGTCGCCGACTCTAGCATTGTGTTATTTGCCTATTTGCCATAGACTTGGAGGATGTTGGCTGGTCTCGTGGAAAGAGAGAAGGTGATCAACCACCTATACGGGGGGATGCCAGAGACGCAAAATCTACATCCCCAACCTGTTGAGTGGTCTCAAGCCAAGGCCTTTATGAAGGAGCTTGACTATCCATGCAAGGTTGTCGTAAAGGCTCAAGATCAAGGCCAATGGTATATCTCTGATGCCATGCACAAGATGGTGGCCTTGTACAAGCATCTACTGGATGGATTGCTTGAGTTGGAGGCCACGCGTGGACTTGAAGCGATGTCTGATGAGCCGCTTACACCGTAAGCCCTTTTGTGCACTTCATGATTAAATTTGTATAATCAATGTCATGTATTGATTCTATCAGTGATATATGTGTTGTTGTTGCGGCATGGAAGAAGACTCAACCCGCCGTTCCAAATTAATGAGAGGGCACATAAGGACGAAGATAGAGCCGGCAATTCAACCCTTAATGTGCTTCATGTCTGAGAGGGGGAATGAAGTGATGGCAGTTCTGCTTGATCCAAGGTTCTGCAAGGGGGCTATCTTCCGCTCCCTAGCATACACTGCGGATGCTGCTAAGGCCATATTTAAGGAGTATACTGAATTGGTGTTAGTCCATGCTGCTCTTAATTTGAAGATGTATTCCCTATCATTGGTTGGCGAGACGGAGAGGAGGAACTGCAACATCTATGAGCCAGAGAATAAAAAAGCTGCAAGTGAAGACTGCATGGAGTAGAGCGATGAAGAAGATGATGTCGGTCCCATGGATGCAAGAGTAATCCGGGCAGCTACCGAGAGAGAGAACAAGTCCTTCCGGAAGGACAAAGATCTGCCCGATGGGGCCCCATCCAACGAAAGCAACAAGGTAGACCCTTTGAAGAGGTGGGCTGCACATGCTAAGCTCCACCCTCTGCTTGCTCCTTTAGTTAGGATTGTTTTTAGCTGTCCTGGCTCTCAGATAGAATGCGAGCGGGTATTCTCTCTTGCATGTCTACTCACATCAGCTCTAAGAAATCGCATGTTACCAGAATGGCTACTAGCTGATGTGGTATTCGTTAGCAAAAGCTTGGATCTTATGGTAGAAATCAATGACCTTCTAGGAAACTAATATGGTCTAGAGCTCTACAATGCAGTTGCTGGCACATTCAAGCCTCGCCCTGAGTCCACCCATTCAATAGATCTTATGAAAGTATATTCAGCAAGTGAGACAATTGATTGGGGTGCTGTTGAATCCATGCTGAATGAGGCTGAGCCTGTACTTGAATATATTTAAGTAGTTGGGAACTGATTCTATAGTGATGCGCAACAAGTACTGTAGTGCACATATGTAAAAGATTAGCCGCTTGATAATAGTGCAGTCTCCCTGATATCAGTCTTCATCAGGCTGAAATATCAAACTGATATCAGCTGATATTTCAGCTTGCACTGATATTATCAGGCTAACCCACATATCAGCTTGATAAATAACAATGCAAGCTGATGTTGGAAAATCCCGAGATCAATCCAACCCTGGTCACCACTCCCTACGATCATTGGCAACATGGTCGGATTGGGCCACCGTTGGGTAGGTTGGTTCCCATGGCGCAATCCATGATTCGATATGTTGCGCTGCCAATGTCCTATTGGACGTTGACCATTGCGGTTGCAATGCATATCCGTAATCAGCCGTGCAACGGTGGAGGTGTTGGCGTCTTGTTTCAGCTTGTTGCATGTCGACCCGTTGACTACACGAGCTTAACGCGGGTGTTTGGCTGCCCGGTCTACGTCCACGACGATATATCTCAGCGCCGCGAGCTAGACGATCGTGCGTGAAAGAGTGTGTTTTTCGGCTACGCCTCGGAGGCTCATTGCTGACTTGTGTACAATCCCGTCACTCGACGAGTCGTGAGTAACCGCTCTGTGATGCTTGACCGGAGAACTAATATCTCCATGGGGGAGATAGAGCTGCTCCGCGCGTGAAGTGCTAAGCGACGTGGTTGTCGATGATGGTAACCTCGACAACGCTCCTCATCAAACAGAGTTGGATAGGGAGGAGCTCGACACCTTCGTGGGGGAGGCACGACCAGTCGACGAGGCTGCTCGCGAGGTGCTAAAGGTGCCAAAGGCGGCGAGGGAAAAGCTCGACAAACGTGCGGAGTAACCCCGCAAAGATGCGTCAGATTATCTATGTTCTGCATCAATAAATGACGAGCCGGGCTTGACCCTATGGAAAATATTACATGTGGAGCAACATGAAGGTGGGAGAAGGTATGGCACTCGATCCGAGCGTTCCCCGGGTCAGTGGTGGTTCATCATTGGTAACACTATCAAACCAAGCCAAGTCAAGCACGAGCCTACGTCGTACAAGCAAGCATTGCGTGGTCCTCAAGCAACGGAATGGAAAGCAACCATCAAGCTTGAGTATGACTTACTCGTATCGCGCAATACCTGGAATTTGGTCCCCGTTCTGTCCGGTAGAAAGTTCGTGGACGACTCTAAGTGTGTGTTATTCATGCTCAAGCGCGATGATGGCATCAATATTGTGATGTACAAGTCTTCACTAAGAGCCCGACGTAGACTAACTAGACAATTGCTCCCAATGTGAAGTTCATAATCTCTACCCGTTCGGTACTCGTGTTGGATGTTTTTCATAACTAGGAGATAGAGCACATGGATGTAGTGACATCATTAATGAGTAGGGCCATCATCGACGAAGAAATCTGCATGTGAAAGCACAATAAAGGCATCCGGAGTCCATGTAGCAACGGGGAAGACCTTGTAGGTATGCTGCAAAAGCCCCCCTACGGCATGTAGCAAGCTCCCAGAAAATGTAAAAATACGATTATTGCATGATTATTCAGAAAATTATTGCTTTTTGTCAATCGAAGGTGGATTCCGGAATTTGTATCTACCACAGCATGCGAATTGTATATCGACCGTTTATGTAGATGGACGACAATATAAC
Source organism: Tetraselmis chui (assembly GCA_026401115.1). Taxonomy (NCBI): domain Eukaryota; kingdom Viridiplantae; phylum Chlorophyta; class Chlorodendrophyceae; order Chlorodendrales; family Chlorodendraceae; genus Tetraselmis; species Tetraselmis chui. The sequence goes on along the minus strand of JAPMLY010002343.1, from coordinate 19,683 downwards.
TGCCAAGGCGCAGTATTCTAATTCGTACTGGAGTTTAAGGCGGTATTTGGCAACATGTTCAACGTGTTAGACCTCGGTCAAGTGTCATTGCTGTTCGGTATGCCGGTGTAGCCGGAGCTCGGCACCGGCATCATCAAGCTCGGCCAGGGCATGTACGTGCTCGGCATGCAAGAGCGCTTCCAAATGAAGGATTGCAAGCACGTAAGCTCACCCATGGCAGTAGTTGCTGTGGGCACTCCCCATCCCTTCCCTCCCAAGGGACATTGTTGAAGCGCACAACGTGTGGCTATCGAGCCCACACCCTTGTGGGCTCACTACTCAGCAATCGCGGTCTCGTTTTCCTCTTTGCTCTACGAGCTGTGGTGCCAAGAACCCGCTACGCTTGCCGACCCTCAACCAGCGCTCTATGCGGCAGTGGACGACGCGTGGACAACCAACGAACAAGATCCCTACACCCCATAGCCAAGACCCGTCGTGCATCTTTTTCCCCCCGCTGTGCTCCTTGCACTTTCTGCGGTGATGAACATTAAAAGGGTGAGCCGACAGTCCGAGTCGGTCCGGCTCGAACTCCGTTCCGGCCAACACGCGTTATGTATCCTTTTTGAATTTGAGGACGCCCTACTCGCCCTCCCGGACAGAAATGCTCACGTCTCAGCCTCTATCACCCCCAATCCGACCCATCACGGGAATACTCCTGTGTTTGATTTTCTACCTCTTCGATTTCAACGCCCGACACCGGCCCCATAAGTAACATGTAAGAACGCCAGCACCGCCTCAAGATCCCACACGCCAAGGAGCCAAGACGGCACCCTCTCGCATGTCCCGGCAACCCCTCGCTCTACCGCTCCACACAAACACACGAATACATATCTACCAGCGCATGCCACGAACCAACTGTTTTCCCTTTTCGAAGCGAATCGCGGAATGCTTCACCCGCCGCGATGCGCCGCGACAAAACCGTCCGATCCGCTACGTGCCAACGCGCTTCCCCGCCCGACAATCACTCAATGCAATACCCAAGAAATACAAAGTGCTCGACGTCTTTTTCTTACATTCGTCTAGTGTTACACATGCGCCCTACCTTCCTTTCCTTGGCGCAACTACGGGAACGTCCACCTCCTTCCTCGTCCCCTCCCGCCTCTCACCCGATCGAGCTGCAGTAGGTCGCGATGCGGAAATATGAACTTTTATTTTTCCCGTACCTTAGTTTTACCACTAAGGTTTACATGTACGTACTTATCACTTCTATCAGTTCCGTGTTGCGCGCGGTCCCCATTTCGTAGTGTGAGCACCCCGATTCCAACCTCGAAAGGGGGTGCCGACGGTGGGACGCCCTAGGTCTGCCTTACCCGTCCTGCCATGGTGGAAGGAGTAGCGAGAAGGTTGGGTTAGGGAGAGGAGCTACCCGGTTTGCTCCCTAGCTCAGCGATCGGCCGGGGCGAGTGGTACTCGGGGCATGACCTTAATTTCCGGAGTGGAACGAAAATGTAGATTACAAAAGGGATTTTGCACTGTATATCGCGTGATTTCTATGTTCGTAATACCGGTATCATCCGGGTTTTAATTCGGATTCTCGATATATCATTTTTAAAGCTGCGATATGTAGTCCCGAGGATCGTATAGGAGTAGAGCATTTGGCCTTGAACCCTCACCATACGACCTAAATGGCAGCTCTGGGTGGGCCCATAGACAGCCGACCGGACACTTGACCCGGCTAATGTTGTATTTCATTATTATTTTTTGTTGTGCGCAGTAAAAAACATGGCTACAACCTCAGTCACGCGGCTGCCTACCCTCCGGGGTCAATGCCCTATTATGGCTTGATGGAAAGCTTGTTGCATGATAATGTCAACACATGGCGAGACATCACCACGGTTGTGAGTCACCTCAACATATGTATGGCCATCCTTGCTAGTCACATTGGGAGCATTGCAAGAGAGTGCGACGTTATCTCAAAGACACCGTTGACGTATCATTGGTGTATGGAGGCGTGCAATCATCATAATTAATGGGATGGTTAGACTCAGACTTAGGGAGCGATGAGGTAGGGAGGCGCTCCCGCACATGATATGTGGTCATATTGAGCGGTGCAATAGTGATTTTGAAGGGTCAAAAGCAGCAAATTGTGGCGCTTTCTGCAGCGGAGGCGGAGTACATGGCGGTGACCACCGCTACACACGAGGCGAGGTTTTGAGGCAATCGATACTCGAACTTCGTCTAGACTCCAACTCCGGCGTCACTACCTATGAGGACAACCAAAGTTGTATTTGACTCATAAAGAGCATCATGACATGTGGCCGGAGCAAGCGTATGGACATGAGGTAACACTTCTGTCGAAAGAAGATGGAGAGCGGCGACATCGATCAAGGTAATGCAAATTGCGCAACTTAAAACATGCTTATTGTTGCTTATGCACTAACCATGTCTTTGGTGTAAGGCACAAGAAGTTGTGCATTATTATGAAATTGAAATTGAAATTGTTTGCAAGATGTACCGTATGCGCCGGTTTACACCAAAACCGTATGCGCCGGTTGCCGTCTTTGGGCCCTCCCAACTATGCCATACATGAAACTTACAAGTCAGGGCTAGACCGTTAACCGCCTCAATCCAACCTCTCCAAGGGTGTTCGGGGGTTTTACTCCCCCCGGGGAGTGTGCGATGCGGGTTGATGACTGCATGCAATTAGGGGTGTGTTAAGGTGCAGTGTGCGGGGGCGCGGCGAGAGGTCGTGCGGGACTTGATGCGGTATACAAGTAGGAGATGGTGTAGCCATTGGACAGTGTGTGGAGGTGTGGAGGTGTGTAAGTATTCGAGATGTGTCGAGTCGTGCTTTGGAGACGAGTTTAGATTGGAGGTGTATGTTGTGTCGGGTGGGTGTCCGTTTGCGACTTGGTTAGCTAGAGTGTCTGCGAGGTCGTTGCCGAGTGAGTGGTTGTGCGCTTTAATTTTTCCGAGGTGTGTACGGATGTCATTGTCGCAGCGGGTTTTGAGGGTGTGTGTGATAGAGTGGAGCGTGTCACGGTGGATGTTGTGTCTGTAGGCGGTTGGGCAGTGCAAGTAGCCTTGTATGAGGCGGAGGGAGCACGCCCTATCTATGAGGAGATGGGTATGGCCTAGTTGGAGGCCTATGTCTATGCCAGCTAATTCAGCGCGATTGATGGTGTGCGAGGGAGGGGTAGAGGTCACCAGAATTTTGATGCGGGTGTCCGAGGCGGGGTGGGTGGCAGCTGCTCCTATGGGGGAGGAGCCTCCCTTTTTGGAACCGTCTGTGTATACAAAGTCTTGCCAGTTCCAAGCAAGATTTCCTCTGGTGGTGAGTAGGTGTCGGTGAGGTGTGGAGGTGGGATGGTGATGGTGGGGTTGCGGAGGTTTGTGTTGTTGATAGACTCGAGTGTGTTGTGGAGTGCGGTCATGGCTGTGTGTGAGGGTAGAGTGGAGAGGGCGAGGGGTTTGGCGACGAGGTAGATGTCGACCATCTAGCGTGTGCCGAATGGGGTAGGGGTGGAGTGGCCTGTGTTTTGGTCGGGGGGTAGAAAGGTGTTTGCATCATTGAGAAGGGTGTATAAATGGTGTGTGTAAGGGGAGTTGATGTATTTGGAGTGGCGGTATGGTGTGTGTTCCCATCAGGGGTGTATGAGGATGGTTGCGCTGGGTGTGTGAGAGGCTGTGAGGTGTGCGCTGGTTATTGCGTGTTCCATGGCGCGGCGCATGCATTTGTGGTCGTATTCTGGGTTGGCTATGTTGATGCCGTGCCATGTGTGTGGGGCATTGCTGCCGCTTGAGGAGAAGACTATGTCTTCGGGGTATAGTGAGTGGTAGGTGTGAGAGTGAAGTGTTTTTACATATCCCTCCGTAAGGCTACTAATGGACACATATGTACGCTAGACTCCGGGGGAGTCATGGTCCTCCACCTATAGGTGTTCGCTATAGGAGTTCGCAGCTCAGTCGCGATGCGATGCGATGGGTTCATATCCACAATATGTTCCTATCCGGTACCGACTTTTGGCGGTACTTGGATAAGGCGTACAACTCCGTTCCGGGAAGCGGCGGTTCTAACCCCCTTCATGCCATTCCGTGTGTACATGGATTAACAAAGTGATTTGTTGAGGGGGTCGGAGTATAGTTCTGTCTGGATGTTAAGTGTGTGGCGGAGGGCTGTGAGGAGGTCCTCTCTAGTGGCCCATCTATTACGGGTGGTGGTGGCAGGTGTGGGTGAGTGGATTTCTGAGCGGAAGCCTAGACGAGTGAGGAGGTGGTAGACCTCCTCTTCGAATGTGTGCTGCTAGAGGTCGTGGCGGAATAGCTGAAATAGGCGGCGGACGCGGGGGCCGTTAAGGGTGGTGACCGCGCGGCCGTCGGGAGTGAAGATTATAGTTGTGTCGTGTAGTGATGGGTGCGCGTGAATGGTGAATTTACCGGTAGGGAGCATGTCCAGGTCGGGGTGGATAGGGTCGTGATTAAATGTGATGAGAGGGTGCGTCCACGGAGGGGGTCCGGGTTCGGGTAATATGGGTGTCGTGGAGGGGACAAAGCCGGAGTTAAATGCGGTGAGGGCGGTCCGGCGGTGGGGCCGGAGGGGTCTCACTGATGGTGTCGTGTAGTTGTAGGCACGGAGCCCACTGGACCTCGTGGAGGGGGGTGAGGTCGTGGTGTTGGCCTCGAGCACACCAATCGCATTGCCAGGTGGCGGGTCCCTGAGCGGGGCGGCATTGGGAATGGACGGCAAAGTGCGGGCATGTGCAACATGAGTAGCCGGTTCTGCGAGGTGTTTTAGATGGGCGAGTAAGGCAAAATAATTTGCCTCGATGAACTCAATTAGTCTACGCCCGGAAACCGCGCACGCTGCTTGAATTTGTTTTGCCACGCCTTGCAGAGACGGTATAGCGACGGGGCCGCGGTGGGGCCGAGCGGCAACATCAGTAGGCGGCATGTTGGAATGCGATATAACATGAACAAAGGGGGAAGTGTCTCGTGACGCTGGGAGCACACCGAGACGAAAGGTAAAACTGAAACCCTACTCGACTACGAGAGTCGAGACTGAAATTTGCGCGAGCCAGACGGGCGAGCGCAAAGCAGAGAGTGCCAGTGCTCGGGGGTTGCACCGGCTTAAGGGTTGTCGCTAGCTAGTGTTGTTGGGGGCATGACTTGGGGCGTTGCGCTGGGCGTTTCCTCAGTCCTCGAGGGTTGGGCAAGACGCACCGCTTTTATAGGAACGCTTTACCGCTAAGGTGTGCGTTTTGTCACATATGTAAGTAAGTTTGCAAACCTCTAGATTTACATCAATCTGACCATATATTCCGCCCGGGCAGAGCACGTGGACTCTGCCGGGCAGAGAATCTGAGCTGTTGTACAGAGAGCTAGTGACGCCCTCGTATCAACTTTAGGCATACGTGAAAGTCAGGATTTAATGTACTGAAATCGCACGTCATACTAATCCAGGGCAGACGGGGATGGTACTAGCGATACATGTATTTCTATAGGTACCCGTACCTGGTAGTCGAGACAAGTATTATTTATATGGTCATATTGATTTGAATCTAGAGGTTTGCATATCCAATTTCCATGTGTACGGGACAGTAACACTAGCGGTTAATGTTACCGTTAAAAGGCGGCGCATCGCATCTGCAAGGCTACCGCCTCGCCTTGCAATTATACGCAACCAACGACCAACGACTTCCCCAACGGTCAGCTCTAGCTAGCCCGAGCCTTATAAGCCGTAGCTAGCCACGAGCCTAGGCACTCTCTGCTTTCGCGCTCAGCCAATCTAGGCTTCGCGCGAACCCACACACCCAACCTTGTAATCTTGCGCTAATCGACCCCCAGGCCCGCCTGTGGGTGTCTTTGGCAAAATTGTAAGCAAGCTGACATCTTTGGCAAAACGTGCCCTAGGGTAATAAAACAAATCTTACAAGAAAAAGCAATGGAGGCCACCAAGCAAAAAGAAGAGAAGAGGAAAACTGGTATTATTTTTGATTTCGGCCGCCAGATGATGGGTAAGAGCGCAGTTGGTATTAATTCATAAACTGCTTTACAAGAAAAAGCAGCACGTTGGTATTAAGCACGTGTCTGACTGCACACCTATTATTATTGTTCCCGAAATATTCTTACAAGGAAAAGTAGCGGAGACCACCGAGTAACAAGAATAAAATAAGAGGAAAAAACCTTAGCCCGATAAACAGGAAGGCATGCCACAGCACCAGCACCGCCTTCATGCAAAGTGTCACGGAAATAGGAACCCAAGGTACCATGAAGAGCAACAGAAAGACGTTGCATGAACTATCGCCACACATCCCCCCCAAAACGATGTACCTATTATTTAAAACGATGACTATGAAGAGCAGAGGTACCATACTTTCAGCTCGCCCATTGCAATCGCTATAATATAACTGCCTAGGTAGAAAGTTTTGAATCTTTCAAATTTTCGTCGTTGCCCGGCGGCTCTAACATCATCGCGATAGGGCGAGGATACATATGTAGTATGTACCCGAATTGACGAGGATCAACGCTACAACTAGTCGACATGCGGGCACAAGTGTGTTCGCGGTGATGCGCGATTGCGCAAAGCTACAAAAACTGGAGATCACTCGCGTTTAGGACATTGTTAACATTTTGCAGTCCATACCCACGCGAACGGTAGCAACTACACGGTAAAGGCGCAAACCTACGCGAAAGTTCGGCAGTTTCGGCACACACAACACATTATTACTAATGCTCAACGTGTGGGAATTTGCGAGTGTTTGCGGCCGGGCCCCTTATTCGACGCGTGGAATCCCTCCGATTGCGCATCCCATGCCAGGTAATTGCCACTTCGGCTTGAACGCAATAGCGTTTTATCAATCCATCAAAACCGCTTGGCAAGTAGGGCCGGAAGTCGTATGGGTAGTTGTGCGCGAGAAAACATTGCGAAATTATTGGCATCACCATGGACTTGCTTGTTGGCGAAGATCAAGTGTCACACGTGTGTCATTGACACGCATCATGGCACGTGGGATAGAGCAACATTGGAACTCCGCAGTGAACATACGGGACATCTATGTGAACATACGTCCACGTGTTGTTTGGGGTGAAGAAGACTTTCATCCTCTCAGCCTAAAACAACCTCATATTTTCTTCTTCCCCTTCAGTGCAATACATTCGTCGAATGTACCGATTCTGACAATGAAATTAGGGTTGGCATTGTCATATCGTATCACTTGTCTTCATTTCTTGCTGCCATTATTTAATGCTCGCGCATGACCTTTCGTTATAATGTGAAATATGCAGTACAATATGTTCATGTCCCTACTAAGAGCTTGAAGCTTTTTGCTGTATCTTGTTTGTTTTTTAATTGTCGCCAATTGGGGCATCTTTGCAGAAAATAAACTCTAGTGCCAAAAGGTTGCATGATTTTGTATCACTTTTTTGCCATCATAGTGGAAAAGTGGATGTCGGACGCCACAGGGAAAATTCGAGACCAGGGATTTGAAAAGATGAAATCTATCTTAAAAAACACACATCAACATTGTAATGTGTGTAGTTGTTGGTATGCGTGCCACATCGTTGTGTTCTATGTTGCTGAACGTGATATAAATAAACGCAATTATTTATAGTTGTTTGCTTTTTGATCAACTGCAGACAACGAGTATGATGAGGTAGACAGCTTAGTGGTCAAGCTTCTTTCATCACAGGCAGGTCATAATAAAATAGTGCAACACCAAACTTCGTGGCAAGGACGAATTTCCGGAAGAGGTGGCACGATCAATGTACCACGACCGCATACCATGGTAAAGCTTGAAGATGATTGCGAGAACTATCGATCGTCGCGAGGAAGAAAGAGCTAGTGCGAAGCTTCTAACTCCCTAACTCACTTTCGGCAACATTTTCCATCCTTTAGGCTTGCGGGGCGGAGTACCTTGTCAAAACCGAAAGAATGTGACAACTCATAAGTTATTTTTGGCAAAAAATAACGACAATTTTAATCAAGATTGCTGCACTATGAATAACGGCACACTATGTGTCTCTCTCACGCACGCACATATACACACAAACACTTTATACACACACATAAATCCCCCCCTCTAACTCTCTCTCTCTCTCTCTCGCTCTCTCTCTCTCTCTCTCTCTCTCTCTCTCTCTCTGTCTCTCTCTCCCTCTCTCTCTCTCTCTCTCTCTCTCTCTCTCTCTCTCTCTCTCTCTCTCTCTCTCTCTCTCTCTCTCTCTCTCTCTCTCTCTCTCTCTCTCTCTCTCTCTCTCTCTCTCATGCATGCGAAATCTATTGTCGAGCTTGCCGCATGCACAGAGCGATGATGGCATCCAGGATGTAGCACTAAGAGGGATGCAGAAAAGTGAATGTTAGAAAAAACGAAAAGGCTTTTGGAGATTCAATGGTTTCAAACTTCTCGAATAAGAGATGGCATGCAAAAGTGACAAGTTATCTTGTCAGCGCGGCGCTTTAAGCACCTCCGCAATTTGACGCACGCTAGCAAACAGCTAAACACGGACCTCCCCTCCTTCCTAGAAAGCACGGCGACCATCCCGCCCTTATGTTACCAGAATTCAGCACCTGTTATTTTGCGTGCTCTGAAAATGAAAGCGGTCTGCGATGAAAGGCACATTGAAATACTCGTCCTGAAAGTGTCTGTATGACGGAAATTTAACCATGCGGGATCGAGCAGATTCGAAAATTGTATATTCTACTTGAGTTTATAAAACAACATTTCCCGTCGGGATAATAACAGTATATTGAAAAAACTGTCATTTTCAAGCTTCATTTCCTATTCGCACCTCATTTCCTATGTGCCAGCTTTTTCTGCAACGCGGCGTCGCTTGATTGGGAATGAAAAAGCTTCTCATTGCATAAATTAACTTCAACACAAGGATAGAGAAGAATGTTTTCCTATCATATTCATTTTGCCATTCTTCTTGCAGGTCTTTCATTATTTACTATCATGATATTATGTAAGTCGTCTAATTTTGGATGTTTGTATTCAACAAAAGAAAAACACAGCGATATAAAAATATTTTCTGAATCTCTGCTCATCGCGCGCTCTTTATAGGATTTCCGATTATATATCTTTAAGACATGAAACTCTGCGGACGTACCTCGTACCTAGATCAAATTAAAGAAGAAATGTTAAACATCCCGGTGAACTATAATTTTATTGTTATTTCGTTAAGTTATATAGCTGCACGTATATCTGGCCTTTAAATGGTTTTTTCTACACTTTGGCAAGCCCGACGGGAGATTCTTGGTTGATCCGACGGTGGACACTCCGCGGCGAAGACGGCCCGCAGTTTCATCTCGCATCCTGCCCGTACCTGCCTTTGCCCGAAATAGCATACAACAACCTTAGCTATGTATGAGGGTACTTTATGTAGCGCTAATTTTTTTTCAGCGACAGCCCAGCGACAGAAACGGTACGTCCAGCGACAAAGAGAGATACGTCTACTAGCGACCGCGAGTATACGTGGATTTCATAATATTATTAAACTTAGCTCTGAAACTCATAATATTATCACTTTCGGGACCCGCCCAGCGATCTACTGATACGTCCAGCGATCATTAGCGCACCGCTGGCATCCTACTTTGCGGCATCCCAACATCGCGGCACTGCCCGGTCAGAGAACGCTCGAACCGATCTCACAAGAGACTACTGGCTTCATTAAGGCACCGCAATTGCCACTGCTTCTTTGCTTGCTCGCCTGTGGCACATGGCACCGCTAAGGCTGCACCGATCCCCGTAAACGAGTCCCGCCGTCGCTGCGGCGTCATGCGACAAATTTTAAAACCCTTATCTATATTATTCGAAAAATGGCAGCAGGGCAGCAGTAGGACGAAAGTACGTATTATGTTATCGTTGATATTTCTGTATTTTCTACAATATGACTATTCTTGGACAATATTCAATATTACCTTAATTAATTTGCCTTATCATAATTTGAATCATAATGTGAGTATTTTATCAGCAATCGATTCATTTTCACCGGTACGCAAGTACTGGGTTTATACCGAGCCCGCTACTGGAGCAAAACCCGTACTTGCGCAGAACTAGCCGTACAGTATTTTAATAATTGTTTGATTAAAAGAAGAACAACGTGAGCACGGACAGGGAAAATAGGAGGGGAAACAAAAGGGCACGAGTGACAAGAGGATCACGGAATCCAAAGCACGGCAAAAGGAAGCACTACATTGTGCGCAAACCGAGCAGATTAAACCAAGGAAACTCCTAGGCAACGCCGAGAATGCAACACGCGGAGGCGACAAGCGGCGCCTCACGCGCCGCTCGAGGAAGCACGGTATTACAACATTTTAGTCAGCCGTTATTATATTACATTTTAAATAAAACAATAAATTGGGGAATTTCAAAACTTTGTTTTCCCTCCTTTGCTCGTGGTTACCATTGCTTTATTTGTATTAACTGTTAGGATTTTAAAACTCAATTGAACAAGATCCTCGCCGTCTTAACTCCAAGGCCACTACAAAGCAAGGAGACTGGGAGAGAAAGTAGTCAAAATAATTTAAAATTTCCTTCGCGATTTTTTACCCTAACAATACTCGAAAATTCAAATGTTGTCGCGTCTCGTGTGTATTTTGAATTTTAGTGGTCCAATAGGTGCGATGTGCCGGTGCGTGTGGCTCAAGGCAAGAGACGCAACCGCTGGGTTAGGACTGCCCCACTCGAGCCACGGCGAATGTCTCTCATTTCGAATGGGTGTGCCCCTAAAATGTTTCGAATCACACGTGCCGGGTCATTCAGACAATAAAGTGTCATAACATAAATTGAGGCGGTAGATCAGTAGCGCATTCCATTTTTTAAAGCCTTTCGGCGGATTGGTAGTACGTGCGCTTCTTGCGCTGCCGGAGTGATTTTCGCGTGCAAGCTTAACTACGATTTTTTGTGCAACGCGGATTTGTTGAGAAGTAAGCGCATCGCACTAAAAGATAGAAGGATGCTACAACAAGAGAAACCACTCCATTCAAGGGAGGCACGCTCACGATGGCCTAAACAATTGAGAGGGAAATAAAGATGGCGACATGGTCAAAACAACCAATCACGAGACATGCTTGAGAACAATGGGAGAATGGCGACGAAATATATCGAGTAGCCGTAAACGCGATAACACGTGGAATGTACTATGACTTTATGACATGATAGAAGTGCAATTATGTGCACGTGGGTGGCTCCCCTCGATGACGTAAAAAAACCTTGGATGCTTACTACGGTAACTAATTGGTCCACTTGGTATTATGCCACTTATACCCACGCATGCCAAGGGCAAGGTGCTAGCTACCGGCCCAACGCGGGGTAGTGGTGAAAACAATACTATGTCAACGCGCGGATTGAGTAGGGAAGAAGCGCCCGCCATGTTGTTGTAACGAGTATTGCCACGTACGAGTACATTACATGACATTGTACATGCACTCTTTACAAATTTGATGTGTACATTTCCATCGGAAGGACGTGCTTGTGGCTACGTAGCCATTGCTTCAGCTCGAGGACAATGTACATATAGTACACAACGCGATATTAGTACATCATGGTACGTGAAATATGCATAGTAAATTCTAACATGCTACATGACGCTATGGTCTAGTCTCCCGAGATAAACATGCTACGTCTCCACTTTGTTGAGACCGTTACGAGAGCCCCAATGCAAGGCACAAAGGGCATGCAAGACTAGGCGGGAGTCAACTAGGCAAACTTATTTATCCCTAGTGCATTGGAGGGGAGTGACAAACGGCATAATTTTTCCAATTTTAGTTGCAAACAATTGCTAACTTTAAACAATGAACATCTCGGCGGCGGGAGACAACCCGTGGAAGACACTGCCACGTGTCATACGAGAAAATGGGCGGTGAAAAGTTAGCGCAGAAGAACAAGTTTAAACGACGACGAAAGTTCACACTCGAAGAACACTAGTAGAAACTAGACAGTAAGACAAGTACAAGTTGCGATTGAACAACGGCACAAAATTATCTTTCAGTATCTATAGGCTAGTCGTTAATGCTCGTCATGGCGTTTTCGGCATTGATTGAAGTATCCCTTTGATTAATCCGCCTGTCAGCTTTCATCATTTGCTGAAATCCATACACGACATAGAGCAATTGTAAAGACGTGCTTATTATGAATTTCAGATGCATTTTTACTTTATTGTAAGTAAATGGTACATGATTTCATCATCAGGTATGAAATGATGTACCTG